>JAKVIS010000826.1:0-49669 GCA_033119425.1 Bufotes viridis | reverse complement strand
GATGTCTAGGAAGCATGCCCGCACCATGGGCAAACCTTCGATAGCTCAGCTGGTAGAGCGGAGGACTGTAGTAGGCTAAACGTCAGCCATCCTTAGGTCGCTGGTTCGATTCCGGCTCGAAGGACTTTTTTGGACCAACCAATATATTGGATGTGTCGGGTGGCAGAGACAAACATTTTGCCTGGTGTGCTCTTCCTCTGCTATCTAGAAACACTCTTCATTCTTTTTCTTCTACTTTTGCGCCACAGAGACTTTCGTGCGTCCCGACACTACTGGAAGAGTCATTCAGGTCAATGCCATCATTCCCAAATGGCTTTCTAAACAAAAAAATAAAACAAACATTTAAAAAGAAACTCTACGTGCCCAAAGCGACTCTCTAACATTCAGCAAATGGCTTTACCTCACAACTCCCTGATGGATGGTACCACAAAGACTGTCTTTTCATTATCAGCTTGACGACGGCTGGATGGCAGAAATGATACTACTCCTAAGGATGCAGCACACAGTAGCAGAGTGGCGCAGCGGAAGCGTGCTGGGCCCATAACCCAGAGGTCGATGGATCGAAACCATCCTCTGCTATCTCCTAGCTTTTACAGTCCCCTGACATTACAATTCGCCAAAGGCCTATTATGAATGAAGACTTGGGATTCTGCACAGACGATAAAGGGAAAGAGCCCTATATTGTTGGCTGTCGCTCGCTTCAAGTCCAGGATGTCTTCATAATCCCCCAGGTTTCTTTTCTATTCATGCATTCTTGGGCCCACAACAGAAAACGTCGACGGAACTCAAAGCAGTTTAGTCCCACCTAATAGCATCCATAACAAACCAGTCATAACAAACCAGTCAGATGTAGTGTTAGACCATTTGACCTCTGTATATCTTCCAGTCTTGATTTTACAGAGTCGGGAAAAACGCTACACTTAAAAAAAAAAAAAAAAAAAAAAATTATATATATATATATTAGCGGAGTGAGCAAAGCGCCTTTCTGTGCCATTGGTTGTGGGGATTAGCTCAAATGGTAGAGCGCCGCTAGCATGCGAGAGGTAGCGGGATCGATGCCCGCATCCTCCAAAATCTTTATTTGCTGACACCCCAGAAGAAGAAGCTATTTATGTTAAAGAAACGAGTCAGAGCAACTCTGCTTCTATTTTCCTTGAAGACGTTTCGCTAGTCATCCAACTGGATTTCTCAATTACAATGGCTTAATCTAAAAACTCATACTGGTGAGTCGTGCCTCTGTTATGGAGGTATGAAGTTGATTGCATTTGCATGACTGGAGCTATTTGGTGCGATTAAACTGCCCCGGGAGAGTTGTTAGAACAGCATTGCAAGTGGCAGGGAATAGATGTCACGCCCGTCCACCTCAATTCAAGCTTCGTTTCTGAAACTTAAGATAAATAGCTTCCTTCACATCTCATTTCGACTAGCCCTCCAGAGTGTCTACGATACAAATCTCGATGTCATCAAACAAGCCTCCTTTGTCTTTAAGATGTAGGTACACAGCTGAATCCTGACAGCAGGTGTTGCCTATTCTGTGCTGGGCCATACGTAGGTGTAACTACTGTTTTGTATGTGCAATATACAATTCTTGGCACTCCTGACTGCAGTCGTTTGATGACACTCGTTTGCAACTCGGACACACAGGAGGGCTGGTTCAAAAGAGGTTTGAAAGAAGCTATTTATGTTAAGCTGGAGAAACCAAGCCTGAATGGGAGGTGGAGTGGTGCGACATCTATTGCCTGACACTCACAGTGCTGTTCTAACTCCTCTCCCAAAGCAGTTTAATCACACCTAATAGCATCAGACATGCAAGTGCAATAAAAAAAATATGCTACAAGTCTGGTTGCTCTGACTTATCCCTCCTTTTATACCATGACCCGAATGAATGAGAACCTTGACAGATATTTCCTGCTGTTTTCATAAGTAGGAATGTCTTTCTAGTTATTTCTTCCTAGTGCAAGATGTCTAGGAAGCATGCCCGCGCACCATGGGCAAACCTTCGATAGCTCAGCTGGTAGAGCGGAGGACTGTAGTAGGCTAAACGTCAGCCATCCTTAGGTCGCTGGTTCGATTCCGGCTCGAAGGACTTTTTTGGACCAACCAATATATTGGATGTGTCGGGTGGCAGAGACAAACATTTTGCCTGGTGTGCTCTTCCTCTGCTATCTAGAAACACTCTTCATTCTTTTCTTCTACTTTTGCGCCACAGAGACTTTCGTGCGTCCCGACACTACTGGAAGAGTCATTCAGGTCAATGCCATCATTCCCAAATGGCTTTCTAAACAAAAAATAAAACAAACATTTAAAAAGAAACTCTATGTGCCCAAAGCGACTCTCTAACATTCAGCAAATGGCTTTACCTCACAACTCCCTGATGGATGGTACCACAAAGACTGTCTTTTCATTATCAGCTTGACGACGGCTGGATGGCAGAAATGATACTACTCCTAAGGATGCAGCACACAGTAGCAGAGTGGCGCAGCGGAAGCGTGCTGGGCCCATAACCCAGAGGTCGATGGATCGAAACCATCCTCTGCTATCTCCTAGCTTTTACAGTCCCCTGACATTACAATTCGCCAAAGGCCTATTATGAATGAAGACTTGGGATTCTGCACAGACGATAAAGGGAAAGAGCCCTATATTGTTGGCTGTCGCTCGCTTCAAGTCCAGGATGTCTTCATAATCCCCAGGTTTCTTTTCTATTCATGCATTCTTGGGCCCACAACAGAAAACGTCGACGGAACTCAAAGCAGTTTAGTCCCACCTAATAGCATCCATAACAAACCAGTCATAACAAACCAGTCAGATGTAGTGTTAGACCATTTGACCTCTGTATATCTTCCAGTCTTGATTTTACAGAGTCGGGAAAAACGCTACACTTAAAAAAAAAAAAAAAAAAAAATTATATATATATATATTAGCGGAGTGAGCAAAGCGCCTTTCTGTGCCATTGGTCGCTGGTTCGATTCCGGCTCGAAGGACTTTTTTGGACCAACCAATATATTGGATGTGTCGGGTGGCAGAGACAAACATTTTGCCTGGTGTGCTCTTCCTCTGCTATCTAGAAACACTCTTCATTCTTTTTCTTCTACTTTTGCGCCACAGAGACTTTCGTGCGTCCCGACACTACTGGAAGAGTCATTCAGGTCAATGCCATCATTCCCAAATGGCTTTCTAAACAAAAAAATAAAACAAACATTTAAAAAGAAACTCTACGTGCCCAAAGCGACTCTCTAACATTCAGCAAATGGCTTTACCTCACAACTCCCTGATGGATGGTACCACAAAGACTGTCTTTTCATTATCAGCTTGACGACGGCTGGATGGCAGAAATGATACTACTCCTAAGGATGCAGCACACAGTAGCAGAGTGGCGCAGCGGAAGCGTGCTGGGCCCATAACCCAGAGGTCGATGGATCGAAACCATCCTCTGCTATCTCCTAGCTTTTACAGTCCCCTGACATTACAATTCGCCAAAGGCCTATTATGAATGAAGACTTGGGATTCTGCACAGACGATAAAGGGAAAGAGCCCTATATTGTTGGCTGTCGCTCGCTTCAAGTCCAGGATGTCTTCATAATCCCCCAGGTTTCTTTTCTATTCATGCATTCTTGGGCCCACAACAGAAAACGTCGACGGAACTCAAAGCAGTTTAGTCCCACCTAATAGCATCCATAACAAACCAGTCATAACAAACCAGTCAGATGTAGTGTTAGACCATTTGACCTCTGTATATCTTCCAGTCTTGATTTTACAGAGTCGGGAAAAACGCTACACTTAAAAAAAAAAAAAAAAAAAAAATTATATATATATATATTAGCGGAGTGAGCAAAGCGCCTTTCTGCGCCATTGGTTGTGGGGGATTAGCTCAAATGGTAGAGCGCTCGCTTAGCATGCGAGAGGTAGCGGGATCGATGCCCGCATCCTCCAAAATCTTTATTTGCTGACACCCCAGAAGAAGAAGCTATTTATGTTAAAGAAACGAGTCAGAGCAACTCTGCTTCTATTTTCCTTGAAGACGTTTCGCTAGTCATCCAACTGGATTTCTCAATTACAATGGCTTAATCTAAAAACTCATACTGGTGAGTCGTGCCTCTGTTATGGAGGTATGAAGTTGATTGCATTTGCATGACTGGAGCTATTTGGTGCGATTAAACTGCCCCGGGAGAGTTGTTAGAACAGCATTGCAAGTGGCAGGGAATAGATGTCACGCCCGTCCACCTCAATTCAAGCTTCGTTTCTGAAACTTAAGATAAATAGCTTCCTTCACATCTCATTTCGACTAGCCCTCCAGAGTGTCTACGATACAAATCTCGATGTCATCAAACAAGCCTCCTTTGTCTTTAAGATGTAGGTACACAGCTGAATCCTGACAGCAGGTGTTGCCTATTCTGTGCTGGGCCATACGTAGGTGTAACTACTGTTTTGTATGTGCAATATACAATTCTTGGCACTCCTGACTGCAGTCGTTTGATGACACTCGTTTGCAACTCGGACACACAGGAGGGCTGGTTCAAAAGAGGTTTGAAAGAAGCTATTTATGTTAAGCTGGAGAAACCAAGCCTGAATGGGAGGTGGAGTGGTGCGACATCTATTGCCTGACACTCACAGTGCTGTTCTAACTCCTCTCCCAAAGCAGTTTAATCACACCTAATAGCATCAGACATGCAAGTGCAATAAAAAAAATATGCTACAAGTCTGGTTGCTCTGACTTATCCCTCCTTTTATACCATGACCCGAATGAATGAGAACCTTGACAGATATTTCCTGCTGTTTTCATAAGTAGGAATGTCTTTCTAGTTATTTCTTCCTAGTGCAAGATGTCTAGGAAGCATGCCCGCGCACCATGGGCAAACCTTCGATAGCTCAGCTGGTAGAGCGGAGGACTGTAGTAGGCTAAACGTCAGCCATCCTTAGGTCGCTGGTTCGATTCCGGCTCGAAGGACTTTTTTTGGACCAACCAATATATTGGATGTGTCGGGTGGCAGAGACAAACATTTTGCCTGGTGTGCTCTTCCTCTGCTATCTAGAAACACTCTTCATTCTTTTTCTTCTACTTTTGCGCCACAGAGACTTTCGTGCGTCCCGACACTACTGGAAGAGTCATTCAGGTCAATGCCATCATTCCCAAATGGCTTTCTAAACAAAAAAATAAAACAAACATTTAAAAAGAAACTCTACGTGCCCAAAGCGACTCTCTAACATTCAGCAAATGGCTTTACCTCACAACTCCCTGATGGATGGTACCACAAAGACTGTCTTTTCATTATCAGCTTGACGACGGCTGGATGGCAGAAATGATACTACTCCTAAGGATGCAGCACACAGTAGCAGAGTGGCGCAGCGGAAGCGTGCTGGGCCCATAACCCAGAGGTCGATGGATCGAAACCATCCTCTGCTATCTCCTAGCTTTTACAGTCCCCTGACATTACAATTCGCCAAAGGCCTATTATGAATGAAGACTTGGGATTCTGCACAGACGATAAAGGGAAAGAGCCCTATATTGTTGGCTGTCGCTCGCTTCAAGTCCAGGATGTCTTCATAATCCCCCAGGTTTCTTTTCTATTCATGCATTCTTGGGCCCACAACAGAAAACGTCGACGGAACTCAAAGCAGTTTAGTCCCACCTAATAGCATCCATAACAAACCAGTCATAACAAACCAGTCAGATGTAGTGTTAGACCATTTGACCTCTGTATATCTTCCAGTCTTGATTTTACAGAGTCGGGGAAAAACGCTACACTTAAAAAAAAAAAAAAAAAAAAAATTATATATATATATATTAGCGGAGTGAGCAAAGCGCCTTTCTGCGCCATTGGTTGTGGGGATTAGCTCAAATGGTAGAGCGCCGCTAGCATGCGAGAGGTAGCGGGATCGATGCCCGCATCCTCCAAAATCTTTATTTGCTGACACCCCAGAAGAAGAAGCTATTTATGTTAAAGAAACGAGTCAGAGCAACTCTGCTTCTATTTTCCTTGAAGACGTTTCGCTAGTCATCCAACTGGATTTCTCAATTACAATGGCTTAATCTAAAAACTCATACTGGTGAGTCGTGCCTCTGTTATGGAGGTATGAAGTTGATTGCATTTGCATGACTGGAGCTATTTGGTGCGATTAAACTGCCCCGGGAGAGTTGTTAGAACAGCATTGCAAGTGGCAGGGAATAGATGTCACGCCCGTCCACCTCAATTCAAGCTTCGTTTCTGAAACTTAAGATAAATAGCTTCCTTCACATCTCATTTCGACTAGCCCTCCAGAGTGTCTACGATACAAATCTCGATGTCATCAAACAAGCCTCCTTTGTCTTTAAGATGTAGGTACACAGCTGAATCCTGACAGCAGGTGTTGCCTATTCTGTGCTGGGCCATACGTAGGTGTAACTACTGTTTTGTATGTGCAATATACAATTCTTGGCACTCCTGACTGCAGTCGTTTGATGACACTCGCTTGCAACTCGGACACACAGGAGGGCTGGTTCAAAAGAGGTTTGAAAGAAGCTATTTATGTTAAGCTGGAGAAACCAAGCCTGAATGGGAGGTGGAGTGGTGCGACATCTATTGCCTGACACTCACAGTGCTGTTCTAACTCCTCTCCCAAAGCAGTTTAATCACACCTAATAGCATCAGACATGCAAGTGCAATAAAAAAAATATGCTACAAGTCTGGTTGCTCTGACTTATCCCTCCTTTTATACCATGACCCGAATGAATGAGAACCTTGACAGATATTTCCTGCTGTTTTCATAAGTAGGAATGTCTTTCTAGTTATTTCTTCCTAGTGCAAGATGTCTAGGAAGCATGCCCGCGCACCATGGGCAAACCTTCGATAGCTCAGCTGGTAGAGCGGAGGACTGTAGTAGGCTAAACGTCAGCCATCCTTAGGTCGCTGGTTCGATTCCGGCTCGAAGGACTTTTTTGGACCAACCAATATATTGGATGTGTCGGGTGGCAGAGACAAACATTTTGCCTGGTGTGCTCTTCCTCTGCTATCTAGAAACACTCTTCATTCTTTTTCTTCTACTTTTGCGCCACAGAGACTTTCGTGCGTCCCGACACTACTGGAAGAGTCATTCAGGTCAATGCCATCATTCCCAAATGGCTTTCTAAACAAAAAATAAAACAAACATTTAAAAAGAAACTCTACGTGCCCAAAGCGACTCTCTAACATTCAGCAAATGGCTTTACCTCACAACTCCCTGATGGATGGTACCACAAAGACTGTCTTTTCATTATCAGCTTGACGACGGCTGGATGGCAGAAATGATACTACTCCTAAGGATGCAGCACACAGTAGCAGAGTGGCGCAGCGGAAGCGTGCTGGGCCCATAACCCAGAGGTCGATGGATCGAAACCATCCTCTGCTATCTCCTAGCTTTTACAGTCCCCTGACATTACAATTCGCCAAAGGCCTATTATGAATGAAGACTTGGGATTCTGCACAGACGATAAAGGGAAAGAGCCCTATATTGTTGGCTGTCGCTCGCTTCAAGTCCAGGATGTCTTCATAATCCCCCAGGTTTCTTTTCTATTCATGCATTCTTGGGCCCACAACAGAAAACGTCGACGGAACTCAAAGCAGTTTAGTCCCACCTAATAGCATCCATAACAAACCAGTCATAACAAACCAGTCAGATGTAGTGTTAGACCATTTGACCTCTGTATATCTTCCAGTCTTGATTTTACAGAGTCGGGAAAAACGCTACACTTAAAAAAAAAAAAAAAAAAAAAATTATATATATATATATTAGCGGAGTGAGCAAAGCGCCTTTCTGCGCCATTGGTTGTGGGGATTAGCTCAAATGGTAGAGCGCTCGCTTAGCATGCGAGAGGTAGCGGATCGATGCCCGCATCCTCCAAAATCTTTATTTGCTGACACCCCAGAAGAAGAAGCTATTTATGTTAAAGAAACGAGTCAGAGCAACTCTGCTTCTATTTTCCTTGAAGACGTTTCGCTAGTCATCCAACTGGATTTCTCAATTACAATGGCTTAATCTAAAAACTCATACTGGTGAGTCGTGCCTCTGTTATGGAGGTATGAAGTTGATTGCATTTGCATGACTGGAGCTATTTGGTGCGATTAAACTGCCCCGGGAGAGTTGTTAGAACAGCATTGCAAGTGGCAGGGAATAGATGTCACGCCCGTCCACCTCAATTCAAGCTTCGCTTCTGAAACTTAAGATAAATAGCTTCCTTCACATCTCATTTCGACTAGCCCTCCAGAGTGTCTACGATACAAATCTCGATGTCATCAAACAAGCCTCCTTTGTCTTTAAGATGTAGGTACACAGCTGAATCCTGACAGCAGGTGTTGCCTATTCTGTGCTGGGCCATACGTAGGTGTAACTACTGTTTTGTATGTGCAATATACAATTCTTGGCACTCCTGACTGCAGTCGTTTGATGACACTCGTTTGCAACTCGGACACACAGGAGGGCTGGTTCAAAAGAGGTTTGAAAGAAGCTATTTATGTTAAGCTGGAGAAACCAAGCCTGAATGGGAGGTGGAGTGGTGCGACATCTATTGCCTGACACTCACAGTGCTGTTCTAACTCCTCTCCCAAAGCAGTTTAATCACACCTAATAGCATCAGACATGCAAGTGCAATAAAAAAAATATGCTACAAGTCTGGTTGCTCTGACTTATCCCTCCTTTTATACCATGACCCGAATGAATGAGAACCTTGACAGATATTTCCTGCTGTTTTCATAAGTAGGAATGTCTTTCTAGTTATTTCTTCCTAGTGCAAGATGTCTAGGAAGCATGCCCGCGCACCATGGGCAAACCTTCGATAGCTCAGCTGGTAGAGCGGAGGACTGTAGTAGGCTAAACGTCAGCCATCCTTAGGTCGCTGGTTCGATTCCGGCTCGAAGGACTTTTTTTGGACCAACCAATATATTGGATGTGTCGGGTGGCAGAGACAAACATTTTGCCTGGTGTGCTCTTCCTCTGCTATCTAGAAACACTCTTCATTCTTTTTCTTCTACTTTTGCGCCACAGAGACTTTCGTAGCGTCCCGACACTACTGGAAGAGTCATTCAGGTCAATGCCATCATTCCCAAATGGCTTTCTAAACAAAAAAATAAAACAAACATTTAAAAAGAAACTCTACGTGCCCAAAGCGACTCTCTAACATTCAGCAAATGGCTTTACCTCACAACTCCCTGATGGATGGTACCACAAAGACTGTCTTTTCATTATCAGCTTGACGACGGCTGGATGGCAGAAATGATACTACTCCTAAGGATGCAGCACACAGTAGCAGAGTGGCGCAGCGGAAGCGTGCTGGGCCCATAACCCAGAGGTCGATGGATCGAAACCATCCTCTGCTATCTCCTAGCTTTTACAGTCCCCTGACATTACAATTCGCCAAAGGCCTATTATGAATGAAGACTTGGGATTCTGCACAGACGATAAAGGGAAAGAGCCCTATATTGTTGGCTGTCGCTCGCTTCAAGTCCAGGATGTCTTCATAATCCCCAGGTTTCTTTTCTATTCATGCATTCTTGGGCCCACAACAGAAAACGTCGACGGAACTCAAAGCAGTTTAGTCCCACCTAATAGCATCCATAACAAACCAGTC
Organism: Bufotes viridis; assembly: GCA_033119425.1. Lineage (NCBI taxonomy): Eukaryota > Metazoa > Chordata > Amphibia > Anura > Bufonidae > Bufotes > Bufotes viridis. The sequence goes on along the minus strand of JAKVIS010000826.1, from coordinate 40,092 downwards.
ATAACAAACCAGTCAGATGTAGTGTTAGACCATTTGACCTCTGTATATCTTCCAGTCTTGATTTTACAGAGTCGGGGAAAACGCTACACTTAAAAAAAAAAAAAAAAAAAAAAAAATTATATATATATATATTAGCGGAGTGAGCAAAGCGCCTTTCTGCGCCATTGGTTGTGGGGATTAGCTCAAATGGTAGAGCGCTCGCTAGCATGCGAGAGGTAGCGGGATCGATGCCCGCATCCTCCAAAATCTTTATTTGCTGACACCCCAGAAGAAGAAGCTATTTATGTTAAAGAAACGAGTCAGAGCAACTCTGCTTCTATTTTCCTTGAAGACGTTTCGCTAGTCATCCAACTGGATTTCTCAATTACAATGGCTTAATCTAAAAACTCATACTGGTGAGTCGTGCCTCTGTTATGGAGGTATGAAGTTGATTGCATTTGCATGACTGGAGCTATTTGGTGCGATTAAACTGCCCGGGAGAGTTGTTAGAACAGCATTGCAAGTGGCAGGGAATAGATGTCACGCCCGTCCACCTCAATTCAAGCTTCGTTTCTGAAACTTAAGATAAATAGCTTCCTTCACATCTCATTTCGACTAGCCCTCCAGAGTGTCTACGATACAAATCTCGATGTCATCAAACAAGCCTCCTTTGTCTTTAAGATGTAGGTACACAGCTGAATCCTGACAGCAGGTGTTGCCTATTCTGTGCTGGGCCATACGTAGGTGTAACTACTGTTTTGTATGTGCAATATACAATTCTTGGCACTCCTGACTGCAGTCGTTTGATGACACTCGTTTGCAACTCGGACACACAGGAGGGCTGGTTCAAAAGAGGTTTGAAAGAAGCTATTTATGTTAAGCTGGAGAAACCAAGCCTGAATGGGAGGTGGAGTGGTGCGACATCTATTGCCTGACACTCACAGTGCTGTTCTAACTCCTCTCCCAAAGCAGTTTAATCACACCTAATAGCATCAGACATGCAAGTGCAATAAAAAAAATATGCTACAAGTCTGGTTGCTCTGACTTATCCCTCCTTTTATACCATGACCCGAATGAATGAGAACCTTGACAGATATTTCCTGCTGTTTTCATAAGTAGGAATGTCTTTCTAGTTATTTCTTCCTAGTGCAAGATGTCTAGGAAGCATGCCCGCGCACCATGGGCAAACCTTCGATAGCTCAGCTGGTAGAGCGGAGGACTGTAGTAGGCTAAACGTCAGCCATCCTTAGGTCGCTGGTTCGATTCCGGCTCGAAGGACTTTTTTGGACCAACCAATATATTGGATGTGTCGGGTGGCAGAGACAAACATTTTGCCTGGTGTGCTCTTCATTCTTTTTCTTCTACTTTTGCGCCACAGAGACTTTCGTGCGTCCCGACACTACTGGAAGAGTCATTCAGGTCAATGCCATCATTCCCAAATGGCTTTCTAAACAAAAAAATAAAACAAACATTTAAAAAGAAACTCTATGTGCCCAAAGCGACTCTCTAACATTCAGCAAATGGCTTTACCTCACAACTCCCTGATGGATGGTACCACAAAGACTGTCTTTTCATTATCAGCTTGACGACGGCTGGATGGCAGAAATGATACTACTCCTAAGGATGCAGCACACAGTAGCAGAGTGGCGCAGCGGAAGCGTGCTGGGCCCATAACCCAGAGGTCGATGGATCGAAACCATCCTCTGCTATCTCCTAGCTTTTACAGTCCCCTGACATTACAATTCGCCAAAGGCCTATTATGAATGAAGACTTGGGATTCTGCACAGACGATAAAGGGAAAGAGCCCTATATTGTTGGCTGTCGCTCGCTTCAAGTCCAGGATGTCTTCATAATCCCCCAGGTTTCTTTTCTATTCATGCATTCTTGGGCCCACAACAGAAAACGTCGACGGAACTCAAAGCAGTTTAGTCCCACCTAATAGCATCCATAACAAACCAGTCATAACAAACCAGTCAGATGTAGTGTTAGACCATTTGACCTCTGTATATCTTCCAGTCTTGATTTTACAGAGTCGGGAAAAACGCTACACTTAAAAAAAAAAAAAAAAAAAAATTATATATATATATATTAGCGGAGTGAGCAAAGCGCCTTTCTGTGCCATTGGTCGCTGGTTCGATTCCGGCTCGAAGGACTTTTTTTGGACCAACCAATATATTGGATGTGTCGGGTGGCAGAGACAAACATTTTGCCTGGTGTGCTCTTCCTCTGCTATCTAGAAACACTCTTCATTCTTTTTCTTCTACTTTTGCGCCACAGAGACTTTCGTGCGTCCCGACACTACTGGAAGAGTCATTCAGGTCAATGCCATCATTCCCAAATGGCTTTCTAAACAAAAAAATAAAACAAACATTTAAAAAGAAACTCTACGTGCCCAAAGCGACTCTCTAACATTCAGCAAATGGCTTTACCTCACAACTCCCTGATGGATGGTACCACAAAGACTGTCTTTTCATTATCAGCTTGACGACGGCTGGATGGCAGAAATGATACTACTCCTAAGGATGCAGCACACAGTAGCAGAGTGGCGCAGCGGAAGCGTGCTGGGCCCATAACCCAGAGGTCGATGGATCGAAACCATCCTCTGCTATCTCCTAGCTTTTACAGTCCCCTGACATTACAATTCGCCAAAGGCCTATTATGAATGAAGACTTGGGATTCTGCACAGACGATAAAGGGAAAGAGCCCTATATTGTTGGCTGTCGCTCGCTTCAAGTCCAGGATGTCTTCATAATCCCCCAGGTTTCTTTTCTATTCATGCATTCTTGGGCCCACAACAGAAAACGTCGACGGAACTCAAAGCAGTTTAGTCCCACCTAATAGCATCCATAACAAACCAGTCATAACAAACCAGTCAGATGTAGTGTTAGACCATTTGACCTCTGTATATCTTCCAGTCTTGATTTTACAGAGTCGGGAAAAACGCTACACTTAAAAAAAAAAAAAAAAAAAAAAATTATATATATATATATTAGCGGAGTGAGCAAAGCGCCTTTCTGCGCCATTGGTTGTGGGGATTAGCTCAAATGGTAGAGCGCTCGCTAGCATGCGAGAGGTAGCGGGATCGATGCCCGCATCCTCCAAAATCTTTATTTGCTGACACCCCAGAAGAAGAAGCTATTTATGTTAAAGAAACGAGTCAGAGCAACTCTGCTTCTATTTTCCTTGAAGACGTTTCGCTAGTCATCCAACTGGATTTCTCAATTACAATGGCTTAATCTAAAAACTCATACTGGTGAGTCGTGCCTCTGTTATGGAGGTATGAAGTTGATTGCATTTGCATGACTGGAGCTATTTGGTGCGATTAAACTGCCCCGGGAGAGTTGTTAGAACAGCATTGCAAGTGGCAGGGAATAGATGTCACGCCCGTCCACCTCAATTCAAGCTTCGTTTCTGAAACTTAAGATAAATAGCTTCCTTCACATCTCATTTCGACTAGCCCTCCAGAGTGTCTACGATACAAATCTCGATGTCATCAAACAAGCCTCCTTTGTCTTTAAGATGTAGGTACACAGCTGAATCCTGACAGCAGGTGTTGCCTATTCTGTGCTGGGCCATACGTAGGTGTAACTACTGTTTTGTATGTGCAATATACAATTCTTGGCACTCCTGACTGCAGTCGTTTGATGACACTCGTTTGCAACTCGGACACACAGGAGGGCTGGTTCAAAAGAGGTTTGAAAGAAGCTATTTATGTTAAGCTGGAGAAACCAAGCCTGAATGGGAGGTGGAGTGGTGCGACATCTATTGCCTGACACTCACAGTGCTGTTCTAACTCCTCTCCCAAAGCAGTTTAATCACACCTAATAGCATCAGACATGCAAGTGCAATAAAAAAAAATATGCTACAAGTCTGGTTGCTCTGACTTATCCCTCCTTTTATACCATGACCCGAATGAATGAGAACCTTGACAGATATTTCCTGCTGTTTTCATAAGTAGGAATGTCTTTCTAGTTATTTCTTCCTAGTGCAAGATGTCTAGGAAGCATGCCCGCGCACCATGGGCAAACCTTCGATAGCTCAGCTGGTAGAGCGGAGGACTGTAGTAGGCTAAACGTCAGCCATCCTTAGGTCGCTGGTTCGATTCCGGCTCGAAGGACTTTTTTTGGACCAACCAATATATTGGATGTGTCGGGTGGCAGAGACAAACATTTTGCCTGGTGTGCTCTTCCTCTGCTATCTAGAAACACTCTTCATTCTTTTTCTTCTACTTTTGCGCCACAGAGACTTTCGTGCGTCCCGACACTACTGGAAGAGTCATTCAGGTCAATGCCATCATTCCCAAATGGCTTTCTAAACAAAAAAATAAAACAAACATTTAAAAAGAAACTCTACGTGCCCAAAGCGACTCTCTAACATTCAGCAAATGGCTTTACCTCACAACTCCCTGATGGATGGTACCACAAAGACTGTCTTTTCATTATCAGCTTGACGACGGCTGGATGGCAGAAATGATACTACTCCTAAGGATGCAGCACACAGTAGCAGAGTGGCGCAGCGGAAGCGTGCTGGGCCCATAACCCAGAGGTCGATGGATCGAAACCATCCTCTGCTATCTCCTAGCTTTTACAGTCCCCTGACATTACAATTCGCCAAAGGCCTATTATGAATGAAGACTTGGGATTCTGCACAGACGATAAAGGGAAAGAGCCCTATATTGTTGGCTGTCGCTCGCTTCAAGTCCAGGATGTCTTCATAATCCCCAGGTTTCTTTTCTATTCATGCATTCTTGGGCCCACAACAGAAAACGTCGACGGAACTCAAAGCAGTTTAGTCCCACCTAATAGCATCCATAACAAACCAGTCATAACAAACCAGTCAGATGTAGTGTTAGACCATTTGACCTCTGTATATCTTCCAGTCTTGATTTTACAGAGTCGGGAAAAACGCTACACTTAAAAAAAAAAAAAAAAAAAAAAAATTATATATATATATATTAGCGGAGTGAGCAAAGCGCCTTTCTGCGCCATTGGTTGTGGGGGATTAGCTCAAATGGTAGAGCGCTCGCTAGCATGCGAGAGGTAGCGGGATCGATGCCCGCATCCTCCAAAATCTTTATTTGCTGACACCCCAGAAGAAGAAGCTATTTATGTTAAAGAAACGAGTCAGAGCAACTCTGCTTCTATTTTCCTTGAAGACGTTTCGCTAGTCATCCAACTGGATTTCTCAATTACAATGGCTTAATCTAAAAACTCATACTGGTGAGTCGTGCCTCTGTTATGGAGGTATGAAGTTGATTGCATTTGCATGACTGGAGCTATTTGGTGCGATTAAACTGCCCCGGGAGAGTTGTTAGAACAGCATTGCAAGTGGCAGGGAATAGATGTCACGCCCGTCCACCTCAATTCAAGCTTCGTTTCTGAAACTTAAGATAAATAGCTTCCTTCACATCTCATTTCGACTAGCCCTCCAGAGTGTCTACGATACAAATCTCGATGTCATCAAACAAGCCTCCTTTGTCTTTAAGATGTAGGTACACAGCTGAATCCTGACAGCAGGTGTTGCCTATTCTGTGCTGGGCCATACGTAGGTGTAACTACTGTTTTGTATGTGCAATATACAATTCTTGGCACTCCTGACTGCAGTCGTTTGATGACACTCGTTTGCAACTCGGACACACAGGAGGGCTGGTTCAAAAGAGGTTTGAAAGAAGCTATTTATGTTAAGCTGGAGAAACCAAGCCTGAATGGGAGGTGGAGTGGTGCGACATCTATTGCCTGACACTCACAGTGCTGTTCTAACTCCTCTCCCAAAGCAGTTTAATCACACCTAATAGCATCAGACATGCAAGTGCAATAAAAAAAAATATGCTACAAGTCTGGTTGCTCTGACTTATCCCTCCTTTTATACCATGACCCGAATGAATGAGAACCTTGACAGATATTTCCTGCTGTTTTCATAAGTAGGAATGTCTTTCTAGTTATTTCTTCCTAGTGCAAGATGTCTAGGAAGCATGCCCGCGCACCATGGGCAAACCTTCGATAGCTCAGCTGGTAGAGCGGAGGACTGTAGTAGGCTAAACGTCAGCCATCCTTAGGTCGCTGGTTCGATTCCGGCTCGAAGGACTTTTTTTGGACCAACCAATATATTGGATGTGTCGGGTGGCAGAGACAAACATTTTGCCTGGTGTGCTCTTCATTCTTTTTCTTCTACTTTTGCGCCACAGAGACTTTCGTGCGTCCCGACACTACTGGAAGAGTCATTCAGGTCAATGCCATCATTCCCAAATGGCTTTCTAAACAAAAAAATAAAACAAACATTTAAAAAGAAACTCTATGTGCCCAAAGCGACTCTCTAACATTCAGCAAATGGCTTTACCTCACAACTCCCTGATGGATGGTACCACAAAGACTGTCTTTTCATTATCAGCTTGACGACGGCTGGATGGCAGAAATGATACTACTCCTAAGGATGCAGCACACAGTAGCAGAGTGGCGCAGCGGAAGCGTGCTGGGCCCATAACCCAGAGGTCGATGGATCGAAACCATCCTCTGCTATCTCCTAGCTTTTACAGTCCCCTGACATTACAATTCGCCAAAGGCCTATTATGAATGAAGACTTGGGATTCTGCACAGACGATAAAGGGAAAGAGCCCTATATTGTTGGCTGTCGCTCGCTTCAAGTCCAGGATGTCTTCATAATCCCCCAGGTTTCTTTTCTATTCATGCATTCTTGGGCCCACAACAGAAAACGTCGACGGAACTCAAAGCAGTTTAGTCCCACCTAATAGCATCCATAACAAACCAGTCATAACAAACCAGTCAGATGTAGTGTTAGACCATTTGACCTCTGTATATCTTCCAGTCTTGATTTTACAGAGTCGGGAAAAACGCTACACTTAAAAAAAAAAAAAAAAAAAAATTATATATATATATATTAGCGGAGTGAGCAAAGCGCCTTTCTGTGCCATTGGTCGCTGGTTCGATTCCGGCTCGAAGGACTTTTTTGGACCAACCAATATATTGGATGTGTCGGGTGGCAGAGACAAACATTTTGCCTGGTGTGCTCTTCCTCTGCTATCTAGAAACACTCTTCATTCTTTTTCTTCTACTTTTGCGCCACAGAGACTTTCGTGCGTCCCGACACTACTGGAAGAGTCATTCAGGTCAATGCCATCATTCCCAAATGGCTTTCTAAACAAAAAAATAAAACAAACATTTAAAAAGAAACTCTACGTGCCCAAAGCGACTCTCTAACATTCAGCAAATGGCTTTACCTCACAACTCCCTGATGGATGGTACCACAAAGACTGTCTTTTCATTATCAGCTTGACGACGGCTGGATGGCAGAAATGATACTACTCCTAAGGATGCAGCACACAGTAGCAGAGTGGCGCAGCGGAAGCGTGCTGGGCCCATAACCCAGAGGTCGATGGATCGAAACCATCCTCTGCTATCTCCTAGCTTTTACAGTCCCCTGACATTACAATTCGCCAAAGGCCTATTATGAATGAAGACTTGGGATTCTGCACAGACGATAAAGGGAAAGAGCCCTATATTGTTGGCTGTCGCTCGCTTCAAGTCCAGGATGTCTTCATAATCCCCCAGGTTTCTTTTCTATTCATGCATTCTTGGGCCCACAACAGAAAACGTCGACGGAACTCAAAGCAGTTTAGTCCCACCTAATAGCATCCATAACAAACCAGTCATAACAAACCAGTCAGATGTAGTGTTAGACCATTTGACCTCTGTATATCTTCCAGTCTTGATTTTACAGAGTCGGGAAAAACGCTACACTTAAAAAAAAAAAAAAAAAAAAAAATTATATATATATATATTAGCGGAGTGAGCAAAGCGCCTTTCTGCGCCATTGGTTGTGGGGATTAGCTCAAATGGTAGAGCGCTCGCTAGCATGCGAGAGGTAGCGGGATCGATGCCCGCATCCTCCAAAATCTTTATTTGCTGACACCCCAGAAGAAGAAGCTATTTATGTTAAAGAAACGAGTCAGAGCAACTCTGCTTCTATTTTCCTTGAAGACGTTTCGCTAGTCATCCAACTGGATTTCTCAATTACAATGGCTTAATCTAAAAAACTCATACTGGTGAGTCGTGCCTCTGTTATGGAGGTATGAAGTTGATTGCATTTGCATGACTGGAGCTATTTGGTGCGATTAAACTGCCCCGGGAGAGTTGTTAGAACAGCATTGCAAGTGGCAGGGAATAGATGTCACGCCCGTCCACCTCAATTCAAGCTTCGTTTCTGAAACTTAAGATAAATAGCTTCCTTCACATCTCATTTCGACTAGCCCTCCAGAGTGTCTACGATACAAATCTCGATGTCATCAAACAAGCCTCCTTTGTCTTTAAGATGTAGGTACACAGCTGAATCCTGACAGCAGGTGTTGCCTATTCTGTGCTGGGCCATACGTAGGTGTAACTACTGTTTTGTATGTGCAATATACAATTCTTGGCACTCCTGACTGCAGTCGTTTGATGACACTCGTTTGCAACTCGGACACACAGGAGGGCTGGTTCAAAAGAGGTTTGAAAGAAGCTATTTATGTTAAGCTGGAGAAACCAAGCCTGAATGGGAGGTGGAGTGGTGCGACATCTATTGCCTGACACTCACAGTGCTGTTCTAACTCCTCTCCCAAAGCAGTTTAATCACACCTAATAGCATCAGACATGCAAGTGCAATAAAAAAAATATGCTACAAGTCTGGTTGCTCTGACTTATCCCTCCTTTTATACCATGACCCGAATGAATGAGAACCTTGACAGATATTTCCTGCTGTTTTCATAAGTAGGAATGTCTTTCTAGTTATTTCTTCCTAGTGCAAGATGTCTAGGAAGCATGCCCGCGCACCATGGGCAAACCTTCGATAGCTCAGCTGGTAGAGCGGAGGACTGTAGTAGGCTAAACGTCAGCCATCCTTAGGTCGCTGGTTCGATTCCGGCTCGAAGGACTTTTTTTGGACCAACCAATATATTGGATGTGTCGGGTGGCAGAGACAAACATTTTGCCTGGTGTGCTCTTCCTCTGCTATCTAGAAACACTCTTCATTCTTTTTCTTCTACTTTTGCGCCACAGAGACTTTCGTGCGTCCCGACACTACTGGAAGAGTCATTCAGGTCAATGCCATCATTCCCAAATGGCTTTCTAAACAAAAAAATAAAACAAACATTTAAAAAGAAACTCTATGTGCCCAAAGCGACTCTCTAACATTCAGCAAATGGCTTTACCTCACAACTCCCTGATGGATGGTACCACAAAGACTGTCTTTTCATTATCAGCTTGACGACGGCTGGATGGCAGAAATGATACTACTCCTAAGGATGCAGCACACAGTAGCAGAGTGGCGCAGCGGAAGCGTGCTGGGCCCATAACCCAGAGGTCGATGGATCGAAACCATCCTCTGCTATCTCCTAGCTTTTACAGTCCCCTGACATTACAATTCGCCAAAGGCCTATTATGAATGAAGACTTGGGATTCTGCACAGACGATAAAGGGAAAGAGCCCTATATTGTTGGCTGTCGCTCGCTTCAAGTCCAGGATGTCTTCATAATCCCCAGGTTTCTTTTCTATTCATGCATTCTTGGGCCCACAACAGAAAACGTCGACGGAACTCAAAGCAGTTTAGTCCCACCTAATAGCATCCATAACAAACCAGTCATAACAAACCAGTCAGATGTAGTGTTAGACCATTTGACCTCTGTATATCTTCCAGTCTTGATTTTACAGAGTCGGGAAAAACGCTACACTTAAAAAAAAAAAAAAAAAAAAAATTATATATATATATATTAGCGGAGTGAGCAAAGCGCCTTTCTGTGCCATTGGTCGCTGGTTCGATTCCGGCTCGAAGGACTTTTTTGGACCAACCAATATATTGGATGTGTCGGGTGGCAGAGACAAACATTTTGCCTGGTGTGCTCTTCCTCTGCTATCTAGAAACACTCTTCATTCTTTTTCTTCTACTTTTGCGCCACAGAGACTTTCGTGCGTCCCGACACTACTGGAAGAGTCATTCAGGTCAATGCCATCATTCCCAAATGGCTTTCTAAACAAAAAAATAAAACAAACATTTAAAAAGAAACTCTACGTGCCCAAAGCGACTCTCTAACATTCAGCAAATGGCTTTACCTCACAACTCCCTGATGGATGGTACCACAAAGACTGTCTTTTCATTATCAGCTTGACGACGGCTGGATGGCAGAAATGATACTACTCCTAAGGATGCAGCACACAGTAGCAGAGTGGCGCAGCGGAAGCGTGCTGGGCCCATAACCCAGAGGTCGATGGATCGAAACCATCCTCTGCTATCTCCTAGCTTTTACAGTCCCCTGACATTACAATTCGCCAAAGGCCTATTATGAATGAAGACTTGGGATTCTGCACAGACGATAAAGGGAAAGAGCCCTATATTGTTGGCTGTCGCTCGCTTCAAGTCCAGGATGTCTTCATAATCCCCCAGGTTTCTTTTCTATTCATGCATTCTTGGGCCCACAACAGAAAACGTCGACGGAACTCAAAGCAGTTTAGTCCCACCTAATAGCATCCATAACAAACCAGTCATAACAAACCAGTCAGATGTAGTGTTAGACCATTTGACCTCTGTATATCTTCCAGTCTTGATTTTACAGAGTCGGGAAAAACGCTACACTTAAAAAAAAAAAAAAAAAAAAAAATTATATATATATATATTAGCGGAGTGAGCAAAGCGCCTTTCTGCGCCATTGGTTGTGGGGATTAGCTCAAATGGTAGAGCGCTCGCTTAGCATGCGAGAGGTAGCGGGATCGATGCCCGCATCCTCCAAAATCTTTATTTGCTGACACCCCAGAAGAAGAAGCTATTTATGTTAAAGAAACGAGTCAGAGCAACTCTGCTTCTATTTTCCTTGAAGACGTTTCGCTAGTCATCCAACTGGATTTCTCAATTACAATGGCTTAATCTAAAAAACTCATACTGGTGAGTCGTGCCTCTGTTATGGAGGTATGAAGTTGATTGCATTTGCATGACTGGAGCTATTTGGTGCGATTAAACTGCCCGGGAGAGTTGTTAGAACAGCATTGCAAGTGGCAGGGAATAGATGTCACGCCCGTCCACCTCAATTCAAGCTTCGTTTCTGAAACTTAAGATAAATAGCTTCCTTCACATCTCATTTCGACTAGCCCTCCAGAGTGTCTACGATACAAATCTCGATGTCATCAAACAAGCCTCCTTTGTCTTTAAGATGTAGGTACACAGCTGAATCCTGACAGCAGGTGTTGCCTATTCTGTGCTGGGCCATACGTAGGTGTAACTACTGTTTTGTATGTGCAATATACAATTCTTGGCACTCCTGACTGCAGTCGTTTGATGACACTCGTTTGCAACTCGGACACACAGGAGGGCTGGTTCAAAAGAGGTTTGAAAGAAGCTATTTATGTTAAGCTGGAGAAACCAAGCCTGAATGGGAGGTGGAGTGGTGCGACATCTATTGCCTGACACTCACAGTGCTGTTCTAACTCCTCTCCCAAAGCAGTTTAATCACACCTAATAGCATCAGACATGCAAGTGCAATAAAAAAAATATGCTACAAGTCTGGTTGCTCTGACTTATCCCTCCTTTTATACCATGACCCGAATGAATGAGAACCTTGACAGATATTTCCTGCTGTTTTCATAAGTAGGAATGTCTTTCTAGTTATTTCTTCCTAGTGCAAGATGTCTAGGAAGCATGCCCGCGCACCATGGGCAAACCTTCGATAGCTCAGCTGGTAGAGCGGAGGACTGTAGTAGGCTAAACGTCAGCCATCCTTAGGTCGCTGGTTCGATTCCGGCTCGAAGGACTTTTTTTGGACCAACCAATATATTGGATGTGTCGGGTGGCAGAGACAAACATTTTGCCTGGTGTGCTCTTCCTCTGCTATCTAGAAACACTCTTCATTCTTTTTCTTCTACTTTTGCGCCACAGAGACTTTCGTGCGTCCCGACACTACTGGAAGAGTCATTCAGGTCAATGCCATCATTCCCAAATGGCTTTCTAAACAAAAAAATAAAACAAACATTTAAAAAGAAACTCTATGTGCCCAAAGCGACTCTCTAACATTCAGCAAATGGCTTTACCTCACAACTCCCTGATGGATGGTACCACAAAGACTGTCTTTTCATTATCAGCTTGACGACGGCTGGATGGCAGAAATGATACTACTCCTAAGGATGCAGCACACAGTAGCAGAGTGGCGCAGCGGAAGCGTGCTGGGCCCATAACCCAGAGGTCGATGGATCGAAACCATCCTCTGCTATCTCCTAGCTTTTACAGTCCCCTGACATTACAATTCGCCAAAGGCCTATTATGAATGAAGACTTGGGATTCTGCACAGACGATAAAGGGAAAGAGCCCTATATTGTTGGCTGTCGCTCGCTTCAAGTCCAGGATGTCTTCATAATCCCCCAGGTTTCTTTTCTATTCATGCATTCTTGGGCCCACAACAGAAAACGTCGACGGAACTCAAAGCAGTTTAGTCCCACCTAATAGCATCCATAACAAACCAGTCATAACAAACCAGTCAGATGTAGTGTTAGACCATTTGACCTCTGTATATCTTCCAGTCTTGATTTTACAGAGTCGGGGAAAAACGCTACACTTAAAAAAAAAAAAAAAAAAAAATTATATATATATATATTAGCGGAGTGAGCAAAGCGCCTTTCTGTGCCATTGGTCGCTGGTTCGATTCCGGCTCGAAGGACTTTTTTGGACCAACCAATATATTGGATGTGTCGGGTGGCAGAGACAAACATTTTGCCTGGTGTGCTCTTCCTCTGCTATCTAGAAACACTCTTCATTCTTTTTCTTCTACTTTTGCGCCACAGAGACTTTCGTGCGTCCCGACACTACTGGAAGAGTCATTCAGGTCAATGCCATCATTCCCAAATGGCTTTCTAAACAAAAAAATAAAACAAACATTTAAAAAGAAACTCTACGTGCCCAAAGCGACTCTCTAACATTCAGCAAATGGCTTTACCTCACAACTCCCTGATGGATGGTACCACAAAGACTGTCTTTTCATTATCAGCTTGACGACGGCTGGATGGCAGAAATGATACTACTCCTAAGGATGCAGCACACAGTAGCAGAGTGGCGCAGCGGAAGCGTGCTGGGCCCATAACCCAGAGGTCGATGGATCGAAACCATCCTCTGCTATCTCCTAGCTTTTACAGTCCCCTGACATTACAATTCGCCAAAGGCCTATTATGAATGAAGACTTGGGATTCTGCACAGACGATAAAGGGAAAGAGCCCTATATTGTTGGCTGTCGCTCGCTTCAAGTCCAGGATGTCTTCATAATCCCCCAGGTTTCTTTTCTATTCATGCATTCTTGGGCCCACAACAGAAAACGTCGACGGAACTCAAAGCAGTTTAGTCCCACCTAATAGCATCCATAACAAACCAGTCATAACAAACCAGTCAGATGTAGTGTTAGACCATTTGACCTCTGTATATCTTCCAGTCTTGATTTTACAGAGTCGGGAAAAACGCTACACTTAAAAAAAAAAAAAAAAAAAAAAATTATATATATATATATTAGCGGAGTGAGCAAAGCGCCTTTCTGCGCCATTGGTTGTGGGGGATTAGCTCAAATGGTAGAGCGCTCGCTTAGCATGCGAGAGGTAGCGGGATCGATGCCCGCATCCTCCAAAATCTTTATTTGCTGACACCCCAGAAGAAGAAGCTATTTATGTTAAAGAAACGAGTCAGAGCAACTCTGCTTCTATTTTCCTTGAAGACGTTTCGCTAGTCATCCAACTGGATTTCTCAATTACAATGGCTTAATCTAAAAACTCATACTGGTGAGTCGTGCCTCTGTTATGGAGGTATGAAGTTGATTGCATTTGCATGACTGGAGCTATTTGGTGCGATTAAACTGCCCCGGGAGAGTTGTTAGAACAGCATTGCAAGTGGCAGGGAATAGATGTCACGCCCGTCCACCTCAATTCAAGCTTCGTTTCTGAAACTTAAGATAAATAGCTTCCTTCACATCTCATTTCGACTAGCCCTCCAGAGTGTCTACGATACAAATCTCGATGTCATCAAACAAGCCTCCTTTGTCTTTAAGATGTAGGTACACAGCTGAATCCTGACAGCAGGTGTTGCCTATTCTGTGCTGGGCCATACGTAGGTGTAACTACTGTTTTGTATGTGCAATATACAATTCTTGGCACTCCTGACTGCAGTCGTTTGATGACACTCGTTTGCAACTCGGACACACAGGAGGGCTGGTTCAAAAGAGGTTTGAAAGAAGCTATTTATGTTAAGCTGGAGAAACCAAGCCTGAATGGGAGGTGGAGTGGTGCGACATCTATTGCCTGACACTCACAGTGCTGTTCTAACTCCTCTCCCAAAGCAGTTTAATCACACCTAATAGCATCAGACATGCAAGTGCAATAAAAAAAATATGCTACAAGTCTGGTTGCTCTGACTTATCCCTCCTTTTATACCATGACCCGAATGAATGAGAACCTTGACAGATATTTCCTGCTGTTTTCATAAGTAGGAATGTCTTTCTAGTTATTTCTTCCTAGTGCAAGATGTCTAGGAAGCATGCCCGCGCACCATGGGCAAACCTTCGATAGCTCAGCTGGTAGAGCGGAGGACTGTAGTAGGCTAAACGTCAGCCATCCTTAGGTCGCTGGTTCGATTCCGGCTCGAAGGACTTTTTTTGGACCAACCAATATATTGGATGTGTCGGGTGGCAGAGACAAACATTTTGCCTGGTGTGCTCTTCCTCTGCTATCTAGAAACACTCTTCATTCTTTTTCTTCTACTTTTGCGCCACAGAGACTTTCGTGCGTCCCGACACTACTGGAAGAGTCATTCAGGTCAATGCCATCATTCCCAAATGGCTTTCTAAACAAAAAAATAAAACAAACATTTAAAAAGAAACTCTACGTGCCCAAAGCGACTCTCTAACATTCAGCAAATGGCTTTACCTCACAACTCCCTGATGGATGGTACCACAAAGACTGTCTTTTTCATTATCAGCTTGACGACGGCTGGATGGCAGAAATGATACTACTCCTAAGGATGCAGCACACAGTAGCAGAGTGGCGCAGCGGAAGCGTGCTGGGCCCATAACCCAGAGGTCGATGGATCGAAACCATCCTCTGCTATCTCCTAGCTTTTACAGTCCCCTGACATTACAATTCGCCAAAGGCCTATTATGAATGAAGACTTGGGATTCTGCACAGACGATAAAGGGAAAGAGCCCTATATTGTTGGCTGTCGCTCGCTTCAAGTCCAGGATGTCTTCATAATCCCCAGGTTTCTTTTCTATTCATGCATTCTTGGGCCCACAACAGAAAACGTCGACGGAACTCAAAGCAGTTTAGTCCCACCTAATAGCATCCATAACAAACCAGTCATAACAAACCAGTCAGATGTAGTGTTAGACCATTTGACCTCTGTATATCTTCCAGTCTTGATTTTACAGAGTCGGGAAAAACGCTACACTTAAAAAAAAAAAAAAAAAAAAAATTATATATATATATATTAGCGGAGTGAGCAAAGCGCCTTTCTGCGCCATTGGTTGTGGGGGATTAGCTCAAATGGTAGAGCGCTCGCTAGCATGCGAGAGGTAGCGGGATCGATGCCCGCATCCTCCAAAATCTTTATTTGCTGACACCCCAGAAGAAGAAGCTATTTATGTTAAAGAAACGAGTCAGAGCAACTCTGCTTCTATTTTCCTTGAAGACGTTTCGCTAGTCATCCAACTGGATTTCTCAATTACAATGGCTTAATCTAAAAACTCATACTGGTGAGTCGTGCCTCTGTTATGGAGGTATGAAGTTGATTGCATTTGCATGACTGGAGCTATTTGGTGCGATTAAACTGCCCCGGGAGAGTTGTTAGAACAGCATTGCAAGTGGCAGGGAATAGATGTCACGCCCGTCCACCTCAATTCAAGCTTCGTTTCTGAAACTTAAGATAAATAGCTTCCTTCACATCTCATTTCGACTAGCCCTCCAGAGTGTCTACGATACAAATCTCGATGTCATCAAACAAGCCTCCTTTGTCTTTAAGATGTAGGTACACAGCTGAATCCTGACAGCAGGTGTTGCCTATTCTGTGCTGGGCCATACGTAGGTGTAACTACTGTTTTGTATGTGCAATATACAATTCTTGGCACTCCTGACTGCAGTCGTTTGATGACACTCGCTTGCAACTCGGACACACAGGAGGGCTGGTTCAAAAGAGGTTTGAAAGAAGCTATTTATGTTAAGCTGGAGAAACCAAGCCTGAATGGGAGGTGGAGTGGTGCGACATCTATTGCCTGACACTCACAGTGCTGTTCTAACTCCTCTCCCAAAGCAGTTTAATCACACCTAATAGCATCAGACATGCAAGTGCAATAAAAAAAATATGCTACAAGTCTGGTTGCTCTGACTTATCCCTCCTTTTATACCATGACCCGAATGAATGAGAACCTTGACAGATATTTCCTGCTGTTTTCATAAGTAGGAATGTCTTTCTAGTTATTTCTTCCTAGTGCAAGATGTCTAGGAAGCATGCCCGCGCACCATGGGCAAACCTTCGATAGCTCAGCTGGTAGAGCGGAGGACTGTAGTAGGCTAAACGTCAGCCATCCTTAGGTCGCTGGTTCGATTCCGGCTCGAAGGACTTTTTTGGACCAACCAATATATTGGATGTGTCGGGTGGCAGAGACAAACATTTTGCCTGGTGTGCTCTTCCTCTGCTATCTAGAAACACTCTTCATTCTTTTTCTTCTACTTTTGCGCCACAGAGACTTTCGTGCGTCCCGACACTACTGGAAGAGTCATTCAGGTCAATGCCATCATTCCCAAATGGCTTTCTAAACAAAAAAATAAAACAAACATTTAAAAAGAAACTCTACGTGCCCAAAGCGACTCTCTAACATTCAGCAAATGGCTTTACCTCACAACTCCCTGATGGATGGTACCACAAAGACTGTCTTTTCATTATCAGCTTGACGACGGCTGGATGGCAGAAATGATACTACTCCTAAGGATGCAGCACACAGTAGCAGAGTGGCGCAGCGGAAGCGTGCTGGGCCCATAACCCAGAGGTCGATGGATCGAAACCATCCTCTGCTATCTCCTAGCTTTTACAGTCCCCTGACATTACAATTCGCCAAAGGCCTATTATGAATGAAGACTTGGGATTCTGCACAGACGATAAAGGGAAAGAGCCCTATATTGTTGGCTGTCGCTCGCTTCAAGTCCAGGATGTCTTCATAATCCCCAGGTTTCTTTTCTATTCATGCATTCTTGGGCCCACAACAGAAAACGTCGACGGAACTCAAAGCAGTTTAGTCCCACCTAATAGCATCCATAACAAACCAGTCATAACAAACCAGTCAGATGTAGTGTTAGACCATTTGACCTCTGTATATCTTCCAGTCTTGATTTTACAGAGTCGGGGAAAACGCTACACTTAAAAAAAAAAAAAAAAAAAAAAATTATATATATATATATTAGCGGAGTGAGCAAAGCGCCTTTCTGCGCCATTGGTTGTGGGGATTAGCTCAAATGGTAGAGCGCTCGCTAGCATGCGAGAGGTAGCGGGATCGATGCCCGCATCCTCCAAAATCTTTATTTGCTGACACCCCAGAAGAAGAAGCTATTTATGTTAAAGAAACGAGTCAGAGCAACTCTGCTTCTATTTTCCTTGAAGACGTTTCGCTAGTCATCCAACTGGATTTCTCAATTACAATGGCTTAATCTAAAAACTCATACTGGTGAGTCGTGCCTCTGTTATGGAGGTATGAAGTTGATTGCATTTGCATGACTGGAGCTATTTGGTGCGATTAAACTGCCCCGGGAGAGTTGTTAGAACAGCATTGCAAGTGGCAGGGAATAGATGTCACGCCCGTCCACCTCAATTCAAGCTTCGTTTCTGAAACTTAAGATAAATAGCTTCCTTCACATCTCATTTCGACTAGCCCTCCAGAGTGTCTACGATACAAATCTCGATGTCATCAAACAAGCCTCCTTTGTCTTTAAGATGTAGGTACACAGCTGAATCCTGACAGCAGGTGTTGCCTATTCTGTGCTGGGCCATACGTAGGTGTAACTACTGTTTTGTATGTGCAATATACAATTCTTGGCACTCCTGACTGCAGTCGTTTGATGACACTCGCTTGCAACTCGGACACACAGGAGGGCTGGTTCAAAAGAGGTTTGAAAGAAGCTATTTATGTTAAGCTGGAGAAACCAAGCCTGAATGGGAGGTGGAGTGGTGCGACATCTATTGCCTGACACTCACAGTGCTGTTCTAACTCCTCTCCCAAAGCAGTTTAATCACACCTAATAGCATCAGACATGCAAGTGCAATAAAAAAAATATGCTACAAGTCTGGTTGCTCTGACTTATCCCTCCTTTTATACCATGACCCGAATGAATGAGAACCTTGACAGATATTTCCTGCTGTTTTCATAAGTAGGAATGTCTTTCTAGTTATTTCTTCCTAGTGCAAGATGTCTAGGAAGCATGCCCGCGCACCATGGGCAAACCTTCGATAGCTCAGCTGGTAGAGCGGAGGACTGTAGTAGGCTAAACGTCAGCCATCCTTAGGTCGCTGGTTCGATTCCGGCTCGAAGGACTTTTTTGGACCAACCAATATATTGGATGTGTCGGGTGGCAGAGACAAACATTTTGCCTGGTGTGCTCTTCCTCTGCTATCTAGAAACACTCTTCATTCTTTTTCTTCTACTTTTGCGCCACAGAGACTTTCGTGCGTCCCGACACTACTGGAAGAGTCATTCAGGTCAATGCCATCATTCCCAAATGGCTTTCTAAACAAAAAAATAAAACAAACATTTAAAAAGAAACTCTACGTGCCCAAAGCGACTCTCTAACATTCAGCAAATGGCTTTACCTCACAACTCCCTGATGGATGGTACCACAAAGACTGTCTTTTCATTATCAGCTTGACGACGGCTGGATGGCAGAAATGATACTACTCCTAAGGATGCAGCACACAGTAGCAGAGTGGCGCAGCGGAAGCGTGCTGGGCCCATAACCCAGAGGTCGATGGATCGAAACCATCCTCTGCTATCTCCTAGCTTTTACAGTCCCCTGACATTACAATTCGCCAAAGGCCTATTATGAATGAAGACTTGGGATTCTGCACAGACGATAAAGGGAAAGAGCCCTATATTGTTGGCTGTCGCTCGCTTCAAGTCCAGGATGTCTTCATAATCCCCAGGTTTCTTTTCTATTCATGCATTCTTGGGCCCACAACAGAAAACGTCGACGGAACTCAAAGCAGTTTAGTCCCACCTAATAGCATCCATAACAAACCAGTCATAACAAACCAGTCAGATGTAGTGTTAGACCATTTGACCTCTGTATATCTTCCAGTCTTGATTTTACAGAGTCGGGGAAAACGCTACACTTAAAAAAAAAAAAAAAAAAAAAATTATATATATATATATTAGCGGAGTGAGCAAAGCGCCTTTCTGTGCCATTGGTTGTGGGGATTAGCTCAAATGGTAGAGCGCTCGCTAGCATGCGAGAGGTAGCGGATCGATGCCCGCATCCTCCAAAATCTTTATTTGCTGACACCCCAGAAGAAGAAGCTATTTATGTTAAAGAAACGAGTCAGAGCAACTCTGCTTCTATTTTCCTTGAAGACGCTTTCGCTAGTCATCCAACTGGATTTCTCAATTACAATGGCTTAATCTAAAAACTCATACTGGTGAGTCGTGCCTCTGTTATGGAGGTATGAAGTTGATTGCATTTGCATGACTGGAGCTATTTGGTGCGATTAAACTGCCCCGGGAGAGTTGTTAGAACAGCATTGCAAGTGGCAGGGAATAGATGTCACGCCCGTCCACCTCAATTCAAGCTTCGTTTCTGAAACTTAAGATAAATAGCTTCCTTCACATCTCATTTCGACTAGCCCTCCAGAGTGTCTACGATACAAATCTCGATGTCATCAAACAAGCCTCCTTTGTCTTTAAGATGTAGGTACACAGCTGAATCCTGACAGCAGGTGTTGCCTATTCTGTGCTGGGCCATACGTAGGTGTAACTACTGTTTTGTATGTGCAATATACAATTCTTGGCACTCCTGACTGCAGTCGTTTGATGACACTCGCTTGCAACTCGGACACACAGGAGGGCTGGTTCAAAAGAGGTTTGAAAGAAGCTATTTATGTTAAGCTGGAGAAACCAAGCCTGAATGGGAGGTGGAGTGGTGCGACATCTATTGCCTGACACTCACAGTGCTGTTCTAACTCCTCTCCCAAAGCAGTTTAATCACACCTAATAGCATCAGACATGCAAGTGCAATAAAAAAATATGCTACAAGTCTGGTTGCTCTGACTTATCCCTCCTTTTATACCATGACCCGAATGAATGAGAACCTTGACAGATATTTCCTGCTGTTTTCATAAGTAGGAATGTCTTTCTAGTTATTTCTTCCTAGTGCAAGATGTCTAGGAAGCATGCCCGCGCACCATGGGCAAACCTTCGATAGCTCAGCTGGTAGAGCGGAGGACTGTAGTAGGCTAAACGTCAGCCATCCTTAGGTCGCTGGTTCGATTCCGGCTCGAAGGACTTTTTTTGGACCAACCAATATATTGGATGTGTCGGGTGGCAGAGACAAACATTTTGCCTGGTGTGCTCTTCCTCTGCTATCTAGAAACACTCTTCATTCTTTTTCTTCTACTTTTGCGCCACAGAGACTTTCGTAGCGTCCCGACACTACTGGAAGAGTCATTCAGGTCAATGCCATCATTCCCAAATGGCTTTCTAAACAAAAAAATAAAACAAACATTTAAAAAGAAACTCTACGTGCCCAAAGCGACTCTCTAACATTCAGCAAATGGCTTTACCTCACAACTCCCTGATGGATGGTACCACAAAGACTGTCTTTTCATTATCAGCTTGACGACGGCTGGATGGCAGAAATGATACTACTCCTAAGGATGCAGCACACAGTAGCAGAGTGGCGCAGCGGAAGCGTGCTGGGCCCATAACCCAGAGGTCGATGGATCGAAACCATCCTCTGCTATCTCCTAGCTTTTACAGTCCCCTGACATTACAATTCGCCAAAGGCCTATTATGAATGAAGACTTGGGATTCTGCACAGACGATAAAGGGAAAGAGCCCTATATTGTTGGCTGTCGCTCGCTTCAAGTCCAGGATGTCTTCATAATCCCCAGGTTTCTTTTCTATTCATGCATTCTTGGGCCCACAACAGAAAACGCCGACGGAACTCAAAGCAGTTTAGTCCCACCTAATAGCATCCATAACAAACCAGTCATAACAAACCAGTCAGATGTAGTGTTAGACCATTTGACCTCTGTATATCTTCCAGTCTTGATTTTACAGAGTCGGGAAAAACGCTACACTTAAAAAAAAAAAAAAAAAAAAAAATTATATATATATATATTAGCGGAGTGAGCAAAGCGCCTTTCTGTGCCATTGGTTGTGGGGATTAGCTCAAATGGTAGAGCGCTCGCTTAGCATGCGAGAGGTAGCGGGATCGATGCCCGCATCCTCCAAAATCTTTATTTGCTGACACCCCAGAAGAAGAAGCTATTTATGTTAAAGAAACGAGTCAGAGCAACTCTGCTTCTATTTTCCTTGAAGACGTTTCGCTAGTCATCCAACTGGATTTCTCAATTACAATGGCTTAATCTAAAAACTCATACTGGTGAGTCGTGCCTCTGTTATGGAGGTATGAAGTTGATTGCATTTGCATGACTGGAGCTATTTGGTGCGATTAAACTGCCCCGGGAGAGTTGTTAGAACAGCATTGCAAGTGGCAGGGAATAGATGTCACGCCCGTCCACCTCAATTCAAGCTTCGTTTCTGAAACTTAAGATAAATAGCTTCCTTCACATCTCATTTCGACTAGCCCTCCAGAGTGTCTACGATACAAATCTCGATGTCATCAAACAAGCCTCCTTTGTCTTTAAGATGTAGGTACACAGCTGAATCCTGACAGCAGGTGTTGCCTATTCTGTGCTGGGCCATACGTAGGTGTAACTACTGTTTTGTATGTGCAATATACAATTCTTGGCACTCCTGACTGCAGTCGTTTGATGACACTCGCTTGCAACTCGGACACACAGGAGGGCTGGTTCAAAAGAGGTTTGAAAGAAGCTATTTATGTTAAGCTGGAGAAACCAAGCCTGAATGGGAGGTGGAGTGGTGCGACATCTATTGCCTGACACTCACAGTGCTGTTCTAACTCCTCTCCCAAAGCAGTTTAATCACACCTAATAGCATCAGACATGCAAGTGCAATAAAAAAATATGCTACAAGTCTGGTTGCTCTGACTTATCCCTCCTTTTATACCATGACCCGAATGAATGAGAACCTTGACAGATATTTCCTGCTGTTTTCATAAGTAGGAATGTCTTTCTAGTTATTTCTTCCTAGTGCAAGATGTCTAGGAAGCATGCCCACGCACCACGGGCAAACCTTCGATAGCTCAGCTGGTAGAGCGGAGGACTGTAGTAGGCTAAACGTCAGCCATCCTTAGGTCGCTGGTTCGATTCCGGCTCGAAGGACTTTTTTTGGACCAACCAATATATTGGATGTGTCGGGTGGCAGAGACAAACATTTTGCCTGGTGTGCTCTTCCTCTGCTATCTAGAAACACTCTTCATTCTTTTTCTTCTACTTTTGCGCCACAGAGACTTTCGTGCGTCCCGACACTACTGGAAGAGTCATTCAGGTCAATGCCATCATTCCCAAATGGCTTTCTAAACAAAAAATAAAACAAACATTTAAAAAGAAACTCTACGTGCCCAAAGCGACTCTCTAACATTCAGCAAATGGCTTTACCTCACAACTCCCTGATGGATGGTACCACAAAGACTGTCTTTTCATTATCAGCTTGACGACGGCTGGATGGCAGAAATGATACTACTCCTAAGGATGCAGCACACAGTAGCAGAGTGGCGCAGCGGAAGCGTGCTGGGCCCATAACCCAGAGGTCGATGGATCGAAACCATCCTCTGCTATCTCCTAGCTTTTACAGTCCCCTGACATTACAATTCGCCAAAGGCCTATTATGAATGAAGACTTGGGATTCTGCACAGACGATAAAGGGAAAGAGCCCTATATTGTTGGCTGTCGCCGCTTCAAGTCCAGGATGTCTTCATAATCCCCCAGGTTTCTTTTCTATTCATGCATTCTTGGGCCCACAACAGAAAACGCCGACGGAACTCAAAGCAGTTTAGTCCCACCTAATAGCATCCATAACAAACCAGTCATAACAAACCAGTCAGATGTAGTGTTAGACCATTTGACCTCTGTATATCTTCCAGTCTTGATTTTACAGAGTCGGGGAAAACGCTACACTTAAAAAAAAAAAAAAAAAAAAAAAATTATATATATATATATTAGCGGAGTGAGCAAAGCGCCTTTCTGTGCCATTGGTTGTGGGGATTAGCTCAAATGGTAGAGCGCTCGCTTAGCATGCGAGAGGTAGCGGATCGATGCCCGCATCCTCCAAAATCTTTATTTGCTGACACCCCAGAAGAAGAAGCTATTTATGTTAAAGAAACGAGTCAGAGCAACTCTGCTTCTATTTTCCTTGAAGACGTTTCGCTAGTCATCCAACTGGATTTCTCAATTACAATGGCTTAATCTAAAAACTCATACTGGTGAGTCGTGCCTCTGTTATGGAGGTATGAAGTTGATTGCATTTGCATGACTGGAGCTATTTGGTGCGATTAAACTGCCCCGGGAGAGTTGTTAGAACAGCATTGCAAGTGGCAGGGAATAGATGTCACGCCCGTCCACCTCAATTCAAGCTTCGTTTCTGAAACTTAAGATAAATAGCTTCCTTCACATCTCATTTCGACTAGCCCTCCAGAGTGTCTACGATACAAATCTCGATGTCATCAAACAAGCCTCCTTTGTCTTTAAGATGTAGGTACACAGCTGAATCCTGACAGCAGGTGTTGCCTATTCTGTGCTGGGCCATACGTAGGTGTAACTACTGTTTTGTATGTGCAATATACAATTCTTGGCACTCCTGACTGCAGTCGTTTGATGACACTCGCTTGCAACTCGGACACACAGGAGGGCTGGTTCAAAAGAGGTTTGAAAGAAGCTATTTATGTTAAGCTGGAGAAACCAAGCCTGAATGGGAGGTGGAGTGGTGCGACATCTATTGCCTGACACTCACAGTGCTGTTCTAACTCCTCTCCCAAAGCAGTTTAATCACACCTAATAGCATCAGACATGCAAGTGCAATAAAAAAATATGCTACAAGTCTGGTTGCTCTGACTTATCCCTCCTTTTATACCATGACCCGAATGAATGAGAACCTTGACAGATATTTCCTGCTGTTTTCATAAGTAGGAATGTCTTTCTAGTTATTTCTTCCTAGTGCAAGATGTCTAGGAAGCATGCCCGCGCACCACGGGCAAACCTTCGATAGCTCAGCTGGTAGAGCGGAGGACTGTAGTAGGCTAAACGTCAGCCATCCTTAGGTCGCTGGTTCGATTCCGGCTCGAAGGACTTTTTTTGGACCAACCAATATATTGGATGTGTCGGGTGGCAGAGACAAACATTTTGCCTGGTGTGCTCTTCCTCTGCTATCTAGAAACACTCTTCATTCTTTTTCTTCTACTTTTGCGCCACAGAGACTTTCGTAGCGTCCCGACACTACTGGAAGAGTCATTCAGGTCAATGCCATCATTCCCAAATGGCTTTCTAAACAAAAAAATAAAACAAACATTTAAAAAGAAACTCTACGTGCCCAAAGCGACTCTCTAACATTCAGCAAATGGCTTTACCTCACAACTCCCTGATGGATGGTACCACAAAGACTGTCTTTTCATTATCAGCTTGACGACGGCTGGATGGCAGAAATGATACTACTCCTAAGGATGCAGCACACAGTAGCAGAGTGGCGCAGCGGAAGCGTGCTGGGCCCATAACCCAGAGGTCGATGGATCGAAACCATCCTCTGCTATCTCCTAGCTTTTACAGTCCCCTGACATTACAATTCGCCAAAGGCCTATTATGAATGAAGACTTGGGATTCTGCACAGACGATAAAGGGAAAGAGCCCTATATTGTTGGCTGTCGCCGCTTCAAGTCCAGGATGTCTTCATAATCCCCCAGGTTTCTTTTCTATTCATGCATTCTTGGGCCCACAACAGAAAACGCCGACGGAACTCAAAGCAGTTTAGTCCCACCTAATAGCATCCATAACAAACCAGTCATAACAAACCAGTCAGATGTAGTGTTAGACCATTTGACCTCTGTATATCTTCCAGTCTTGATTTTACAGAGTCGGGGAAAACGCTACACTTAAAAAAAAAAAAAAAAAAAAAAAAATTATATATATATATATTAGCGGAGTGAGCAAAGCGCCTTTCTGTGCCATTGGTTGTGGGGATTAGCTCAAATGGTAGAGCGCTCGCTTAGCATGCGAGAGGTAGCGGGATCGATGCCCGCATCCTCCAAAATCTTTATTTGCTGACACCCCAGAAGAAGAAGCTATTTATGTTAAAGAAACGAGTCAGAGCAACTCTGCTTCTATTTTCCTTGAAGACGTTTCGCTAGTCATCCAACTGGATTTCTCAATTACAATGGCTTAATCTAAAAACTCATACTGGTGAGTCGTGCCTCTGTTATGGAGGTATGAAGTTGATTGCATTTGCATGACTGGAGCTATTTGGTGCGATTAAACTGCCCCGGGAGAGTTGTTAGAACAGCATTGCAAGTGGCAGGGAATAGATGTCACGCCCGTCCACCTCAATTCAAGCTTCGCTTCTGAAACTTAAGATAAATAGCTTCCTTCACATCTCATTTCGACTAGCCCTCCAGAGTGTCTACGATACAAATCTCGATGTCATCAAACAAGCCTCCTTTGTCTTTAAGATGTAGGTACACAGCTGAATCCTGACAGCAGGTGTTGCCTATTCTGTGCTGGGCCATACGTAGGTGTAACTACTGTTTTGTATGTGCAATATACAATTCTTGGCACTCCTGACTGCAGTCGTTGATGACACTCGCTTGCAACTCGGACACACAGGAGGGCTGGTTCAAAAGAGGTTTGAAAGAAGCTATTTATGTTAAGCTGGAGAAACCAAGCCTGAATGGGAGGTGGAGTGGTGCGACATCTATTGCCTGACACTCACAGTGCTGTTCTAACTCCTCTCCCAAAGCAGTTTAATCACACCTAATAGCATCAGACATGCAAGTGCAATAAAAAAAATATGCTACAAGTCTGGTTGCTCTGACTTATCCCTCCTTTTATACCATGACCCGAATGAATGAGAACCTTGACAGATATTTCCTGCTGTTTTCATAAGTAGGAATGTCTTTCTAGTTATTTCTTCCTAGTGCAAGATGTCTAGGAAGCATGCCCGCGCACCACGGGCAAACCTTCGATAGCTCAGCTGGTAGAGCGGAGGACTGTAGTAGGCTAAACGTCAGCCATCCTTAGGTCGCTGGTTCGATTCCGGCTCGAAGGACTTTTTTTGGACCAACCAATATATTGGATGTGTCGGGTGGCAGAGACAAACATTTTGCCTGGTGTGCTCTTCCTCTGCTATCTAGAAACACTCTTCATTCTTTTTCTTCTACTTTTGCGCCACAGAGACTTTCGTGCGTCCCGACACTACTGGAAGAGTCATTCAGGTCAATGCCATCATTCCCAAATGGCTTTCTAAACAAAAAAATAAAACAAACATTTAAAAAGAAACTCTACGTGCCCAAAGCGACTCTCTAACATTCAGCAAATGGCTTTACCTCACAACTCCCTGATGGATGGTACCACAAAGACTGTCTTTTTCATTATCAGCTTGACGACGGCTGGATGGCAGAAATGATACTACTCCTAAGGATGCAGCACACAGTAGCAGAGTGGCGCAGCGGAAGCGTGCTGGGCCCATAACCCAGAGGTCGATGGATCGAAACCATCCTCTGCTATCTCCTAGCTTTTACAGTCCCCTGACATTACAATTCGCCAAAGGCCTATTATGAATGAAGACTTGGGATTCTGCACAGACGATAAAGGGAAAGAGCCCTATATTGTTGGCTGTCGCTCGCTTCAAGTCCAGGATGTCTTCATAATCCCCCAGGTTTCTTTTCTATTCATGCATTCTTGGGCCCACAACAGAAAACGTCGACGGAACTCAAAGCAGTTTAGTCCCACCTAATAGCATCCATAACAAACCAGTCATAACAAACCAGTCAGATGTAGTGTTAGACCATTTGACCTCTGTATATCTTCCAGTCTTGATTTTACAGAGTCGGGAAAAACGCTACACTTAAAAAAAAAAAAAAAAAAAAAATTATATATATATATATTAGCGGAGTGAGCAAAGCGCCTTTCTGTGCCATTGGTCGCTGGTTCGATTCCGGCTCGAAGGACTTTTTTTGGACCAACCAATATATTGGATGTGTCGGGTGGCAGAGACAAACATTTTGCCTGGTGTGCTCTTCCTCTGCTATCTAGAAACACTCTTCATTCTTTTTCTTCTACTTTTGCGCCACAGAGACTTTCGTGCGTCCCGACACTACTGGAAGAGTCATTCAGGTCAATGCCATCATTCCCAAATGGCTTTCTAAACAAAAAATAAAACAAACATTTAAAAAGAAACTCTACGTGCCCAAAGCGACTCTCTAACATTCAGCAAATGGCTTTACCTCACAACTCCCTGATGGATGGTACCACAAAGACTGTCTTTTCATTATCAGCTTGACGACGGCTGGATGGCAGAAATGATACTACTCCTAAGGATGCAGCACACAGTAGCAGAGTGGCGCAGCGGAAGCGTGCTGGGCCCATAACCCAGAGGTCGATGGATCGAAACCATCCTCTGCTATCTCCTAGCTTTTACAGTCCCCTGACATTACAATTCGCCAAAGGCCTATTATGAATGAAGACTTGGGATTCTGCACAGACGATAAAGGGAAAGAGCCCTATATTGTTGGCTGTCGCCGCTTCAAGTCCAGGATGTCTTCATAATCCCCCAGGTTTCTTTTCTATTCATGCATTCTTGGGCCCACAACAGAAAACGTCGACGGAACTCAAAGCAGTTTAGTCCCACCTAATAGCATCCATAACAAACCAGTCATAACAAACCAGTCAGATGTAGTGTTAGACCATTTGACCTCTGTATATCTTCCAGTCTTGATTTTACAGAGTCGGGAAAAACGCTACACTTAAAAAAAAAAAAAAAAAAAAAAATTATATATATATATATTAGCGGAGTGAGCAAAGCGCCTTTCTGTGCCATTGGTTGTGGGGATTAGCTCAAATGGTAGAGCGCTCGCTTAGCATGCGAGAGGTAGCGGGATCGATGCCCGCATCCTCCAAAATCTTTATTTGCTGACACCCCAGAAGAAGAAGCTATTTATGTTAAAGAAACGAGTCAGAGCAACTCTGCTTCTATTTTCCTTGAAGACGCTTTCGCTAGTCATCCAACTGGATTTCTCAATTACAATGGCTTAATCTAAAAACTCATACTGGTGAGTCGTGCCTCTGTTATGGAGGTATGAAGTTGATTGCATTTGCATGACTGGAGCTATTTGGTGCGATTAAACTGCCCCGGAGAGTTGTTAGAACAGCATTGCAAGTGGCAGGGAATAGATGTCACGCCCGTCCACCTCAATTCAAGCTTCGCTTCTGAAACTTAAGATAAATAGCTTCCTTCACATCTCATTTCGACTAGCCCTCCAGAGTGTCTACGATACAAATCTCGATGTCATCAAACAAGCCTCCTTTGTCTTTAAGATGTAGGTACACAGCTGAATCCTGACAGCAGGTGTTGCCTATTCTGTGCTGGGCCATACGTAGGTGTAACTACTGTTTTGTATGTGCAATATACAATTCTTGGCACTCCTGACTGCAGTCGTTGATGACACTCGCTTGCAACTCGGACACACAGGAGGGCTGGTTCAAAAGAGGTTTGAAAGAAGCTATTTATGTTAAGCTGGAGAAACCAAGCCTGAATGGGAGGTGGAGTGGTGCGACATCTATTGCCTGACACTCACAGTGCTGTTCTAACTCCTCTCCCAAAGCAGTTTAATCACACCTAATAGCATCAGACATGCAAGTGCAATAAAAAAATATGCTACAAGTCTGGTTGCTCTGACTTATCCCTCCTTTTATACCATGACCCGAATGAATGAGAACCTTGACAGATATTTCCTGCTGTTTTCATAAGTAGGAATGTCTTTCTAGTTATTTCTTCCTAGTGCAAGATGTCTAGGAAGCATGCCCGCGCACCACGGGCAAACCTTCGATAGCTCAGCTGGTAGAGCGGAGGACTGTAGTAGGCTAAACGTCAGCCATCCTTAGGTCGCTGGTTCGATTCCGGCTCGAAGGACTTTTTTTGGACCAACCAATATATTGGATGTGTCGGGTGGCAGAGACAAACATTTTGCCTGGTGTGCTCTTCCTCTGCTATCTAGAAACACTCTTCATTCTTTTTCTTCTACTTTTTCTAGAGAGTTCTCCTCTCTGTTTAGAGAGTTTGTTATTGGTCAGCAATGCTTCTGTAACTGGGTCCTTCAACAGTAAGAAAATGAAACCACCGTCCCTGGGTGGGCTTGAACCACCAACCTTTCGGTTAACAGCCGAACGCGCTAACCGATTGCGCCACAGAGACTTTCGTGGCGTCCCGACACTACTGGAAGAGTCATTCAGGTCAATGCCATCATTCCCAAATGGCTTTCTAAACAAAAAATAAAACAAACATTTAAAAAGAAACTCTACGTGCCCAAAGCGACTCTCTAACATTCAGCAAATGGCTTTACCTCACAACTCCCTGATGGATGGTACCACAAAGACTGTCTTTTCATTATCAGCTTGACGACGGCTGGATGGCAGAAATGATACTACTCCTAAGGATGCAGCACACAGTAGCAGAGTGGCGCAGCGGAAGCGTGCTGGGCCCATAACCCAGAGGTCGATGGATCGAAACCATCCTCTGCTATCTCCTAGCTTTTACAGTCCCCTGACATTACACTCGCCAAAGGCCTATTATGAATGAAGACTTGGGATTCTGCACAGACGATAAAGGGAAAGAGCCCTATATTGTTGGCTGTCGCCGCTTCAAGTCCAGGATGTCTTCATAATCCCCAGGTTTCTTTTCTATTCATGCATTCTTGGGCCCACAACAGAAAACGCCGACGGAACTCAAAGCAGTTTAGTCCCACCTAATAGCATCCATAACAAAACCAGTCATAACAAACCAGTCAGATGTAGTGTTAGACCATTTGACCTCTGTATATCTTCCAGTCTTGATTTTACAGAGTCGGGGAAAAAACGCTACACTTAAAAAAAAAAAAAAAAAAAAAAAATTATATATATATATATTAGCGGAGTGAGCAAAGCGCCTTTCTGTGCCATTGGTTGTGGGGATTAGCTCAAATGGTAGAGCGCCGCTTAGCATGCGAGAGGTAGCGGGATCGATGCCCGCATCCTCCAAAATCTTTATTTGCTGACACCCCAGAAGAAGAAGCTATTTATGTTAAAGAAACGAGTCAGAGCAACTCTGCTTCTATTTTCCTTGAAGACGTTTCGCTAGTCATCCAACTGGATTTCTCAATTACAATGGCTTAATCTAAAAACTCATACTGGTGAGTCGTGCCTCTGTTATGGAGGTATGAAGTTGATTGCATTTGCATGACTGGAGCTATTTGGTGCGATTAAACTGCCCCGGGAGAGTTGTTAGAACAGCATTGCAAGTGGCAGGGAATAGATGTCACGCCCGTCCACCTCAATTCAAGCTTCGCTTCTGAAACTTAAGATAAATAGCTTCCTTCACATCTCATTTCGACTAGCCCTCCAGAGTGTCTACGATACAAATCTCGATGTCATCAAACAAGCCTCCTTTGTCTTTAAGATGTAGGTACACAGCTGAATCCTGACAGCAGGTGTTGCCTATTCTGTGCTGGGCCATACGTAGGTGTAACTACTGTTTTGTATGTGCAATATACAATTCTTGGCACTCCTGACTGCAGTCGTTGATGACACTCGCTTGCAACTCGGACACACAGGAGGGCTGGTTCAAAAGAGGTTTGAAAGAAGCTATTTATGTTAAGCTGGAGAAACCAAGCCTGAATGGGAGGTGGAGTGGTGCGACATCTATTGCCTGACACTCACAGTGCTGTTCTAACTCCTCTCCCAAAGCAGTTTAATCACACCTAATAGCATCAGACATGCAAGTGCAATAAAAAAATATGCTACAAGTCTGGTTGCTCTGACTTATCCCTCCTTTTATACCATGACCCGAATGAATGAGAACCTTGACAGATATTTCCTGCTGTTTTCATAAGTAGGAATGTCTTTCTAGTTATTTCTTCCTAGTGCAAGATGTCTAGGAAGCATGCCCGCGCACCACGGGCAAACCTTCGATAGCTCAGCTGGTAGAGCGGAGGACTGTAGTAGGCTAAACGTCAGCCATCCTTAGGTCGCTGGTTCGATTCCGGCTCGAAGGACTTTTTTTTGGACCAACCAATATATTGATGTGTCGGGTGGCAGAGACAAACATTTTGCCTGGTGTGCTCTTCCTCTGCTATCTAGAAACACTCTTCATTCTTTTTCTTCTACTTTTTCTAGAGAGTTCTCCTCTCTGTTTAGAGAGTTTGTTATTGGTCAGCAATGCTTCTGTAACTGGGTCCTTCAACAGTAAGAAAATGAAACCACCGTCCCTGGGTGGGCTTGAACCACCAACCTTTCGGTTAACAGCCGAACGCGCTAACCGATTGCGCCACAGAGACTTTCGTGCGTCCCGACACTACTGGAAGAGTCATTCAGGTCAATGCCATCATTCCCAAATGGCTTTCTAAACAAAAAATAAAACAAACATTTAAAAAGAAACTCTACGTGCCCAAAGCGACTCTCTAACATTCAGCAAATGGCTTTACCTCACAACTCCCTGATGGATGGTACCACAAAGACTGTCTTTTCATTATCAGCTTGACGACGGCTGGATGGCAGAAATGATACTACTCCTAAGGATGCAGCACACAGTAGCAGAGTGGCGCAGCGGAAGCGTGCTGGGCCCATAACCCAGAGGTCGATGGATCGAAACCATCCTCTGCTATCTCCTAGCTTTTACAGTCCCCTGACATTACAACTCGCCAAAGGCCTATTATGAATGAAGACTTGGGATTCTGCACAGACGATAAAGGGAAAGAGCCCTATATTGTTGGCTGTCGCCGCTTCAAGTCCAGGATGTCTTCATAATCCCCCAGGTTTCTTTTCTATTCATGCATTCTTGGGCCCACAACAGAAAACGCCGACGGAACTCAAAGCAGTTTAGTCCCACCTAATAGCATCCATAACAAACCAGTCATAACAAACCAGTCAGATGTAGTGTTAGACCATTTGACCTCTGTATATCTTCCAGTCTTGATTTTACAGAGTCGGGGAAAACGCTACACTTAAAAAAAAAAAAAAAAAAAAAATTATATATATATATATTAGCGGAGTGAGCAAAGCGCCTTTCTGTGCCATTGGTTGTGGGGGATTAGCTCAAATGGTAGAGCGCCGCTTAGCATGCGAGAGGTAGCGGATCGATGCCCGCATCCTCCAAAATCTTTATTTGCTGACACCCCAGAAGAAGAAGCTATTTATGTTAAAGAAACGAGTCAGAGCAACTCTGCTTCTATTTTCCTTGAAGACGTTTCGCTAGTCATCCAACTGGATTTCTCAATTACAATGGCTTAATCTAAAAACTCATACTGGTGAGTCGTGCCTCTGTTATGGAGGTATGAAGTTGATTGCATTTGCATGACTGGAGCTATTTGGTGCGATTAAACTGCCCCGGAGAGTTGTTAGAACAGCATTGCAAGTGGCAGGGAATAGATGTCACGCCCGTCCACCTCAATTCAAGCTTCGCTTTCTGAAACTTAAGATAAATAGCTTCCTTCACATCTCATTTCGACTAGCCCTCCAGAGTGTCTACGATACAAATCTCGATGTCATCAAACAAGCCTCCTTTGTCTTTAAGATGTAGGTACACAGCTGAATCCTGACAGCAGGTGTTGCCTATTCTGTGCTGGGCCATACGTAGGTGTAACTACTGTTTTGTATGTGCAATATACAATTCTTGGCACTCCTGACTGCAGTCGTTGATGACACTCGCTTGCAACTCGGACACACAGGAGGGCTGGTTCAAAAGAGGTTTGAAAGAAGCTATTTATGTTAAGCTGGAGAAACCAAGCCTGAATGGGAGGTGGAGTGGTGCGACATCTATTGCCTGACACTCACAGTGCTGTTCTAACTCCTCTCCCAAAGCAGTTTAATCACACCTAATAGCATCAGACATGCAAGTGCAATAAAAAAATATGCTACAAGTCTGGTTGCTCTGACTTATCCCTCCTTTTATACCATGACCCGAATGAATGAGAACCTTGACAGATATTTCCTGCTGTTTTCATAAGTAGGAATGTCTTTCTAGTTATTTCTTCCTAGTGCAAGATGTCTAGGAAGCATGCCCGCGCACCACGGGCAAACCTTCGATAGCTCAGCTGGTAGAGCGGAGGACTGTAGTAGGCTAAACGTCAGCCATCCTTAGGTCGCTGGTTCGATTCCGGCTCGAAGGACTTTTTTTTGGACCAACCAATATATTGATGTGTCGGGTGGCAGAGACAAACATTTTGCCTGGTGTGCTCTTCCTCTGCTATCTAGAAACACTCTTCATTCTTTTTCTTCTACTTTTCTAGAGAGTTCTCCTCTCTGTTTAGAGAGTTTGTTATTGGTCAGCAATGCTTCTGTAACTGGGTCCTTCAACAGTAAGAAAATGAAACCACCGTCCCTGGGTGGGCTTGAACCACCAACCTTTCGGTTAACAGCCGAACGCGCTAACCGATTGCGCCACAGAGACTTTCGTGCGTCCCGACACTACTGGAAGAGTCATTCAGGTCAATGCCATCATTCCCAAATGGCTTTCTAAACAAAAAATAAAACAAACATTTAAAAAGAAACTCTACGTGCCCAAAGCGACTCTCTAACATTCAGCAAATGGCTTTACCTCACAACTCCCTGATGGATGGTACCACAAAGACTGTCTTTTCATTATCAGCTTGACGACGGCTGGATGGCAGAAATGATACTACTCCTAAGGATGCAGCACACAGTAGCAGAGTGGCGCAGCGGAAGCGTGCTGGGCCCATAACCCAGAGGTCGATGGATCGAAACCATCCTCTGCTATCTCCTAGCTTTTACAGTCCCCTGACATTACAATTCGCCAAAGGCCTATTATGAATGAAGACTTGGGATTCTGCACAGACGATAAAGGGAAAGAGCCCTATATTGTTGGCTGTCGCCGCTTCAAGTCCAGG
The DNA here is from genome assembly GCA_033119425.1 of Bufotes viridis. Lineage (NCBI taxonomy): Eukaryota > Metazoa > Chordata > Amphibia > Anura > Bufonidae > Bufotes > Bufotes viridis. Next base: position 5,857 of record JAKVIS010000826.1, on the reverse strand, counting down.
ATGTCTTCATAATCCCCCAGGTTTCTTTTCTATTCATGCATTCTTGGGCCCACAACAGAAAACGCCGACGGAACTCAAAGCAGTTTAGTCCCACCTAATAGCATCCATAACAAACCAGTCATAACAAACCAGTCAGATGTAGTGTTAGACCATTTGACCTCTGTATATCTTCCAGTCTTGATTTTACAGAGTCGGGGAAAACGCTACACTTAAAAAAAAAAAAAAAAAAAAAATTATATATATATATATTAGCGGAGTGAGCAAAGCGCCTTTCTGTGCCATTGGTTGTGGGGATTAGCTCAATGGTAGAGCGCCGCTTAGCATGCGAGAGGTAGCGGGATCGATGCCCGCATCCTCCAAAATCTTTATTTGCTGACACCCCAGAAGAAGAAGCTATTTATGTTAAAGAAACGAGTCAGAGCAACTCTGCTTCTATTTTCCTTGAAGACGTTTCGCTAGTCATCCAACTGGATTTCTCAATTACAATGGCTTAATCTAAAAACTCATACTGGTGAGTCGTGCCTCTGTTATGGAGGTATGAAGTTGATTGCATTTGCATGACTGGAGCTATTTGGTGCGATTAAACTGCCCCGGAGAGTTGTTAGAACAGCATTGCAAGTGGCAGGGAATAGATGTCACGCCCGTCCACCTCAATTCAAGCTTCGCTTCTGAAACTTAAGATAAATAGCTTCCTTCACATCTCATTTCGACTAGCCCTCCAGAGTGTCTACGATACAAATCTCGATGTCATCAAACAAGCCTCCTTTGTCTTTAAGATGTAGGTACACAGCTGAATCCTGACAGCAGGTGTTGCCTATTCTGTGCTGGGCCATACGTAGGTGTAACTACTGTTTTGTATGTGCAATATACAATTCTTGGCACTCCTGACTGCAGTCGTTTGATGACACTCGCTTGCAACTCGGACACACAGGAGGGCTGGTTCAAAAGAGGTTTGAAAGAAGCTATTTATGTTAAGCTGGAGAAACCAAGCCTGAATGGGAGGTGGAGTGGTGCGACATCTATTGCCTGACACTCACAGTGCTGTTCTAACTCCTCTCCCAAAGCAGTTTAATCACACCTAATAGCATCAGACATGCAAGTGCAATAAAAAAAATATGCTACAAGTCTGGTTGCTCTGACTTATCCCTCCTTTTATACCATGACCCGAATGAATGAGAACCTTGACAGATATTTCCTGCTGTTTTCATAAGTAGGAATGTCTTTCTAGTTATTTCTTCCTAGTGCAAGATGTCTAGGAAGCATGCCCGCGCACCACGGGCAAACCTTCGATAGCTCAGCTGGTAGAGCGGAGGACTGTAGTAGGCTAAACGTCAGCCATCCTTAGGTCGCTGGTTCGATTCCGGCTCGAAGGACTTTTTTTGGACCAACCAATATATTGGATGTGTCGGGTGGCAGAGACAAACATTTTGCCTGGTGTGCTCTTCCTCTGCTATCTAGAAACACTCTTCATTCTTTTTCTTCTACTTTTTCTAGAGAGTTCTCCTCTCTGTTTAGAGAGTTTGTTATTGGTCAGCAATGCTTCTGTAACTGGGTCCTTCAACAGTAAGAAAATGAAACCACCGTCCCTGGGTGGGCTTGAACCACCAACCTTCGGTTAACAGCCGAACGCGCTAACCGATTGCGCCACAGAGACTTTCGTGCGTCCCGACACTACTGGAAGAGTCATTCAGGTCAATGCCATCATTCCCAAATGGCTTTCTAAACAAAAAATAAAACAAACATTTAAAAAGAAACTCTACGTGCCCAAAGCGACTCTCTAACATTCAGCAAATGGCTTTACCTCACAACTCCCTGATGGATGGTACCACAAAGACTGTCTTTTTCATTATCAGCTTGACGACGGCTGGATGGCAGAAATGATACTACTCCTAAGGATGCAGCACACAGTAGCAGAGTGGCGCAGCGGAAGCGTGCTGGGCCCATAACCCAGAGGTCGATGGATCGAAACCATCCTCTGCTATCTCCTAGCTTTTACAGTCCCCTGACATTACAATTCGCCAAAGGCCTATTATGAATGAAGACTTGGGATTCTGCACAGACGATAAAGGGAAAGAGCCCTATATTGTTGGCTGTCGCCGCTTCAAGTCCAGGATGTCTTCATAATCCCCCAGGTTTCTTTTCTATTCATGCATTCTTGGGCCCACAACAGAAAACGCCGACGGAACTCAAAGCAGTTTAGTCCCACCTAATAGCATCCATAACAAACCAGTCATAACAAAACCAGTCAGATGTAGTGTTAGACCATTTGACCTCTGTATATCTTCCAGTCTTGATTTTACAGAGTCGGGGAAAAACGCTACACTTAAAAAAAAAAAAAAAAAAAAAAATTATATATATATATATTAGCGGAGTGAGCAAAGCGCCTTTCTGTGCCATTGGTTGTGGGGATTAGCTCAAATGGTAGAGCGCTCGCTAGCATGCGAGAGGTAGCGGGATCGATGCCCGCATCCTCCAAAATCTTTATTTGCTGACACCCCAGAAGAAGAAGCTATTTATGTTAAAGAAACGAGTCAGAGCAACTCTGCTTCTATTTTCCTTGAAGACGTTTCGCTAGTCATCCAACTGGATTTCTCAATTACAATGGCTTAATCTAAAAACTCATACTGGTGAGTCGTGCCTCTGTTATGGAGGTATGAAGTTGATTGCATTTGCATGACTGGAGCTATTTGGTGCGATTAAACTGCCCCGGAGAGTTGTTAGAACAGCATTGCAAGTGGCAGGGAATAGATGTCACGCCCGCCCACCTCAATTCAAGCTTCGCTTCTGAAACTTAAGATAAATAGCTTCCTTCACATCTCATTTCGACTAGCCCTCCAGAGTGTCTACGATACAAATCTCGATGTCATCAAACAAGCCTCCTTTGTCTTTAAGATGTAGGTACACAGCTGAATCCTGACAGCAGGTGTTGCCTATTCTGTGCTGGGCCATACGTAGGTGTAACTACTGTTTTGTATGTGCAATATACAATTCTTGGCACTCCTGACTGCAGTCGTTTGATGACACTCGCTTGCAACTCGGACACACAGGAGGGCTGGTTCAAAAGAGGTTTGAAAGAAGCTATTTATGTTAAGCTGGAGAAACCAAGCCTGAATGGGAGGTGGAGTGGTGCGACATCTATTGCCTGACACTCACAGTGCTGTTCTAACTCCTCTCCCAAAGCAGTTTAATCACACCTAATAGCATCAGACATGCAAGTGCAATAAAAAAATATGCTACAAGTCTGGTTGCTCTGACTTATCCCTCCTTTTATACCATGACCCGAATGAATGAGAACCTTGACAGATATTTCCTGCTGTTTTCATAAGTAGGAATGTCTTTCTAGTTATTTCTTCCTAGTGCAAGATGTCTAGGAAGCATGCCCACGCACCACGGGCAAACCTTCGATAGCTCAGCTGGTAGAGCGGAGGACTGTAGTAGGCTAAACGTCAGCCATCCTTAGGTCGCTGGTTCGATTCCGGCTCGAAGGACTTTTTTTTGGACCAACCAATATATTGATGTGTCGGGTGGCAGAGACAAACATTTTGCCTGGTGTGCTCTTTCCTCTGCTATCTAGAAACACTCTTCATTCTTTTTCTTCTACTTTTTCTAGAGAGTTCTCCTCTCTGTTTAGAGAGTTTGTTATTGGTCAGCAATGCTTCTGTAACTGGGTCCTTCAACAGTAAGAAAATGAAACCACCGTCCCTGGGTGGGCTTGAACCACCAACCTTCGGTTAACAGCCGAACGCGCTAACCGATTGCGCCACAGAGACTTTCGTAGCGTCCCGACACTACTGGAAGAGTCATTCAGGTCAATGCCATCATTCCCAAATGGCTTTCTAAACAAAAAATAAAACAAACATTTAAAAAGAAACTCTACGTGCCCAAAGCGACTCTCTAACATTCAGCAAATGGCTTTACCTCACAACTCCCTGATGGATGGTACCACAAAGACTGTCTTTTCATTATCAGCTTGACGACGGCTGGATGGCAGAAATGATACTACTCCTAAGGATGCAGCACACAGTAGCAGAGTGGCGCAGCGGAAGCGTGCTGGGCCCATAACCCAGAGGTCGATGGATCGAAACCATCCTCTGCTATCTCCTAGCTTTTACAGTCCCCTGACATTACAACTCGCCAAAGGCCTATTATGAATGAAGACTTGGGATTCTGCACAGACGATAAAGGGAAAGAGCCCTATATTGTTGGCTGTCGCCGCTTCAAGTCCAGGATGTCTTCATAATCCCCCAGGTTTCTTTTCTATTCATGCATTCTTGGGCCCACAACAGAAAACGCCGACGGAACTCAAAGCAGTTTAGTCCCACCTAATAGCATCCATAACAAACCAGTCATAACAAACCAGTCAGATGTAGTGTTAGACCATTTGACCTCTGTATATCTTCCAGTCTTGATTTTACAGAGTCGGGGAAAACGCTACACTTAAAAAAAAAAAAAAAAAAAAAAATTATATATATATATATTAGCGGAGTGAGCAAAGCGCCTTTCTGTGCCATTGGTTGTGGGGATTAGCTCAAATGGTAGAGCGCCGCTTAGCATGCGAGAGGTAGCGGGATCGATGCCCGCATCCTCCAAAATCTTTATTTGCTGACACCCCAGAAGAAGAAGCTATTTATGTTAAAGAAACGAGTCAGAGCAACTCTGCTTCTATTTTCCTTGAAGACGCTTTCGCTAGTCATCCAACTGGATTTCTCAATTACAATGGCTTAATCTAAAAACTCATACTGGTGAGTCGTGCCTCTGTTATGGAGGTATGAAGTTGATTGCATTTGCATGACTGGAGCTATTTGCGCGATTAAACTGCCCCGGAGAGTTGTTAGAACAGCATTGCAAGTGGCAGGGAATAGATGTCACGCCCGGTCCACCTCAATTCAAGCTTCGCTTCTGAAACTTAAGATAAATAGCTTCCTTCACATCTCATTTCGACTAGCCCTCCAGAGTGTCTACGATACAAATCTCGATGTCATCAAACAAGCCTCCTTTGTCTTTAAGATGTAGGTACACAGCTGAATCCTGACAGCAGGTGTTGCCTATTCTGTGCTGGGCCATACGTAGGTGTAACTACTGTTTTGTATGTGCAATATACAATTCTTGGCACTCCTGACTGCAGTCGTTGATGACACTCGCTTGCAACTCGGACACACAGGAGGGCTGGTTCAAAAGAGGTTTGAAAGAAGCTATTTATGTTAAGCTGGAGAAACCAAGCCTGAATGGGAGGTGGAGTGGTGCGACATCTATTGCCTGACACTCACAGTGCTGTTCTAACTCCTCTCCCAAAGCAGTTTAATCACACCTAATAGCATCAGACATGCAAGTGCAATAAAAAAATATGCTACAAGTCTGGTTGCTCTGACTTATCCCTCCTTTTATACCATGACCCGAATGAATGAGAACCTTGACAGATATTTCCTGCTGTTTTCATAAGTAGGAATGTCTTTCTAGTTATTTCTTCCTAGTGCAAGATGTCTAGGAAGCATGCCCGCGCACCATGGGCAAACCTTCGATAGCTCAGCTGGTAGAGCGGAGGACTGTAGTAGGCTAAACGTCAGCCATCCTTAGGTCGCTGGTTCGATTCCGGCTCGAAGGACTTTTTTTTGACCAACCAATATATTGATGTGTCGGGTGGCAGAGACAAACATTTTGCCTGGTGTGCTCTTCCTCTGCTATCTAGAAACACTCTTCATTCTTTTTTCTTCTACTTTTTTCTAGAGAGTTCTCTCTCTGTTTAGAGAGTTTGCTATTGGTCAGCAATGCTTCTGTAACTGGGTCCTTCAACAGTAAGGAAAGGAAACCACTGGTCCCTGGGTGGGCTTGAACCACCAACCTTCGGTTAACAGCCGAA
>JAKVIS010000825.1:0-50512 GCA_033119425.1 Bufotes viridis | reverse complement strand
ATTATCAGACCCCAGACTAGATTCTCAGTTATGAGACCCCTAAATGTATTGGACTCAAGACCCCTTCATTATCAGACCCCAGACTACATTCTCAGTTATGCGACCCCTAAATGTATTGGACTCAAGACCCCTTAATTATCAGACCCCAGACTCGATTATTAGTTATGAGACCCCTAAATGTATTGGACTCAAGACCCCTTAATTATCAGACCTCAGACTACATTCTCAGTTATGAGACCCCTAAATGTATTGAACTCAAGACCCCTTCATTATCAGACCCCAGACTAGACTGTCAATTATAAGACCCCTAAATGTATTGGACTCAAGACCCTTTATTATCAGACCCCAGACTACATTCTCAGTTATGAGACCCCTAAATGTATTGGACTCAAGACCCCTTAATTATCAGACCCCAGACTAGATTCTCAGTTATGAGACCCCTAAATGTATTGGACTCAAGACCCCTTAATTATCAGACCCCAGACTAGATTCTCAGTTATGAGACCCCTAAATGTATTGGACTCAAGACCCCTTCATTATCAGACCCCAGACTACATTCTCAGTTATGAGACCCCTAAATGTATTGGACTCAAGACCCCTTAATTATCAGACCCCAGACTCGATTATTAGTTATGAGACCCCTAAATGTATTGGACTCAAGACCCCTTAATTATCAGACCCCAGACTCGATTCTTAGTTATGAGACCACTAAATGTATTGGACTCAAGACCCCTTAATTATCAGACCTCAGACTACATTCTCAGTTATGAGACCCCTAAATGTATTGAACTCAAGACCCCTTCATTATCAGACCCCAGACTAGACTGTCAATTATAAGACCCCTAAATGTATTGGACTCAAGACCCCTTTATTATCAGACCCCAGACTAGACTCAATTTTCAGACCAGAAAAAACAAAAAAATCAGCCCCACACCAGATACTTACCCGTCTCTCGGTCTTCACTGAAACTTCTGGGGGGACATTTACTAAGATCAGTGATTTAGTCCATGTCTGCTGGCGCTTGATGCGCCTAAGGTACGTATAGGCGCTGACCATGCAGCTTACTTAAATCTACACCATCTTCCTTGCCGGCTTAGATTTAAGTAATTTTGTATACAAAAAAATAAACAGGCGTAGAAAATTATAAATGAGACGTTTTGGCCGACCCTCCCCTTTCCCCGCCCACACCACGCCCCCTTTTTCCGGGACCTTGGAAAGGTGGCTTGAGCGGGGAAAAGTCGCAGATTCTGCCACTAATCTTCTTTGTGACTGACTCTGCGACACAAGTACGTCAAAAAGTGGTGCACTTTGCATAATAAAGGACCCCCTTGGTGTTGGGCCGCTGCCCACAACCTTCTGACATTGGCCATAATCATAGGGCTCCGGGCCCTATGCGCTATCGTGAATTTTGCTTAGTAAATCTCCCACGGTGAGAGGTCTGGGGAAAATGTAAAAAATTCTCTTTATGGCCGGTTATTTTTTATTTTTTGTCCACAGATGATTGCCTAGGGCCCTAGGCCGATACATTGTAACAATGTTCAGCTGTGTGAGCAGAACTAGTTCAGGTTTTTAGCCTCTTAAAGGGGTTGTCCGCTTTTTTTATATACTGATGACCTATTCTCAGGGTAGGTCATTAAAGTCAGAAGAGGATAGATCATCAATATATACAAAAAAATAAAAATAAATCAAGAGTACAGTATATTATACTAGAGAACTGCAGGATATGGTCCACTGTTGATGTGTGTAAGACAGCTTAAATCCACAAGAGGGCGCTGTTATACAGGGAGACTGCGATAGGAGGGGCAGCTGTGGGTGAATTCAATGGGAAACATCCGAATCTCTCGGCTTTTAAGGGTCCTTATTCCAATTCTGTCATAATGTGATAGTGTATAGGAGTATAATACGGGTAAAATATTTTATGCTGTCGATATGTATATAATGTATTACATTAATTTATATTGTCCCCCTAAATGGCACCAAAACTGAGGTCAGTAATAAAAAAAATATGGGGGTCTGATCTGAAAGGTATTTTTGTACCGGCACACAATATAAGGGGGTATTTTTGTACTGGAACACATTATAAGGAGAAGTATTAGTACTGGGGGGCTGTGGGGAACATGATTATTAGTATGGGCACAATGGGGACATTATTACTATTGGGGGCACTGTTAACACTATGCAGTCTGGCAGATAATTATTTCTATTGGTGGGACTTTGGGGAGGGCACCCTGGCACACTATTAGCTTAGCACAATTATTTTTGGGGGACATTATTGTTACGCTATTAGTGTTGGACACTATTTGCTGGGTGTAGTTATTTCTTAGTGCACTAATAATTATTGAGGGGAGTACTATCTGTGTGGTACCAGTGTTTTCAGAGGGTCTGTTTCTGCAGTATAGTATTGGGGGGCACAGCGGGCACAGTATTGGGGTGTTCAGAAGGTGGGAGGAGGATGGAAAAGTAGGAAACTAAGATGTCTGTTTGTCAAACTCTGCAGAGACGAGAAATGACTGAGAGAAATCATCATGGCGGTCTGGTCCGAATGGAGAAGATGAGGAAAGAGAATATTTACATCAGAGGAGACATCACTGGATGTAAGAGGTATGGGGCGCTGTATTACCCTGGATGTAAGAGGTATGGGGCGCTGTATTACCCTGGATGTAAGAGGTATGGGGCGCTGTATTACCCTGGATGTAAGAGGTATGGGGCGCTGTATTACCCTGGATGTAAGAGGTATGGGGCGCTGTATTACCCTGGATGTAAGAGGTATAGGGCGCTGTATTACCCTGGATGTAAGAGGTATGGGGCGCTGTATTACCCTGGATGTAAGAGGTATGGGGCGCTGTATTACCCTGGATGTAAGAGGTATGGGGCGCTGTATTACCCTGGATGTAAGAGGTATGGGGCGCTGTATTACCCTGGATGTAAGAGGTATGGGGCGCTGTATTACCCTGGATGTAAGAGGTATGGGGCGCTGTATTACCCTGGATGTAAGAGGTATGGGCGCTGTATTACCCTGGATGTAAGAGGTATGGGGCGCTGTATTACCCTGGATGTAAGAGGTATGGGGCGCTGTATTACCCTGGATGTAAGAGGTATGGGGCGCTGTATTACCCTGGATGCTAAGAGGTATGGGGCGCTGTATTACCCTGGATGTAAGAGGTATGGGGCGCTGTATTACCCTGGATGTAAGAGGTATGGGGCGCTGTATTACCCTGGATGTAAGAGGTATGGGGCGCTGTATTACCCTTTATGTAATGTTTTCCAAGTATGTCTTCAGCAGTAGGGTTGGAGGGAAGGGGTTAGGTTGAGAAATTGGCATAAGAGGGTGTTGTTTCATTTTTTACCTCAGGCAGCAGAAAGGCTAGGTGCACCCCTGCGCCCTGCCACAAACGGGGGGGTGGGGGTTGGCAAGCTGAACTCACGTACCAGGGCCCTTGAGCCATTAGCGCCCCTGCATGTTGATGGTTTCCAGAAATACATAATTTCCTACATGGCCTAGAGTAGAAATGGAAAAAATTCCTGGAAACCTCACCAAATGCAATAAAGATAAGTGCTGAATAATGCATCCGCTGATTCTTCATCCAATCTTTATGTCAGGTGGATTTTTTAATATTTTTTTTTTACTGTTAACCTCCACCCAAGGGGGATCGGTTGTTACCTTGAGCTCATGCCACTGCCGATTTCAAAGACAGTACGACGTCCAGGGGCGTAGCTATAGGGGGTGCAGAGGTAGCAGTCGCTACCGGGCCCAGGACCCTGAGGGGGCCCAAAGAGCCTTGTGCCACATAAGAAGACACACAAAGCACTGAGGGAAGGGGGGCCCAAGCTGAACTCTTGCACCAGGGCCCATGAGCCGTTAGCTACGCCCCTGACGACGCCTAAACCCATTCATCTCTGCTCGTTCTAAACAAGGGCCTCTTCACTTTATGCTGCATATTTCAGTAGATTCTAGAAGTATTACTCAGCTGATATTTGTGCTATTTTGCTGCAGTGTCCCCCAGACAGCGAGGATCTGTGCAATGTTCTCTTCTCAAGGCCAATTCCTTTGTTACGGACCCGAATACACCAGGTTCTCTGCAGAAACAAAGGAGCGAATCGGGCTAAGGTTGCGCTCCTCCATGCAGAAAGATTGTCACTTCTGGGGAGAAGGCGTCTTCTGCTGAACAACACGTAAAAGGTGACTCTGCGGTGGCATGAGGTGATCTGCGGCGCCTGCACTCGATCTGCCATTGTAACAGCGTCTATAACACAACCAAAGTGGACAATGGTTAATTGTGGTGTCAAAAAATCGGCAACCGGCATTCAATAAAAATTCACAAACAATAGTCGTGGCCTTGTCAGCTTGTTAACACTTAAAGGGGTCCTCTCACTTCAGCAAAGTGAGAAAGTTAATACAAGGCACTTACTAATGTATTGCGATTGTCCATATTGCTTCCTTTGCTGGATTGATTCTTTTTTCCATCACATTATACACCGCTCGTTTCCATGGTTACGACCACCCTGCAATCCATCAGCGGTGGTCGTGCTTGCACACGGTAGAATAAAGTACAATAAAGTGGGGATAAAGTACAATAAAGTGGGGAGGCACGGCCAGAAACACCACAGAAGCACTACGTGCTTCCGAGGGGGTTCCTATCCGCGTCTCCGTTCTGCATCTCCTTAATTGCGAACCCATTCAAGTGAGTGGGTCCGCGATCCGTGGTGCACACAGCGGATGCCCGTGTATTGCGGACCCCCTGTATGCGGGCCGCAATACGACCAACGGCCGTGTGCTTGAGCCCTAAGGCTGTGCAGAAACCTCACCTCTTGCCAGGTTGGGTGTCCCGTCCTGTGAAGAATAAGCATGAATTAGAGGATAAAGGTTAACTCTTCTTAAAAATCCCTCATCAATAATTTTTTATTTTATATTTATTGGTTTTATTTAATACTGTATTTATTTTAATTTTAATTGTTTACATTTTGAATGTACTGTTTATTTTTATTTTATTTCATTGTGTTTTATTTTCTGCTTATTTATTTTTGCAATTTCCTTATTTACAGCACAGTGATACTTTTATTCAGTACGACGTGTGAAGAAGGGCTGATGGTTGCTGATGCACACGTGTCATGTTGCCTTCAGCATCTCTGCGTGTATCATGTGTTTGCTCTGTGATCTGATCTCCTCCATGTCACATGACGACATTACCGGCCCCTTTACCCTTCATTAGACAAATCCCTACAACCATAAATGTGACCTATGGGATATAGAGAGCAGATACATGTGTAACACAGGAAGCGCCCAGTGTGTTTCCTGGATCCATAGATAAAGCCATTGCTCTGAAACCAAGGATGTATATATAGACAGCGTGCAAACATTATATTCTGCATTTGTGCTAAAAAGTTCATCTTTTGTCTCATCTGTCTATGGTCTCATGCACACGACCGTTGGTGCTTTGCGGTCCACAAACCGCGGATCCGCAAAACATGGAAGCTGCTCCGCGTTCTTACGGAACGCGGCCCATTGTAGAAATGCCTATTCTTGTCCGTAAAATGGACAAGAATAGGACATGTTCTATTTTTTCTTGCAGGGGCACGGATCGGAGCAACGGAGTGCTGTCCGCATCTTTTGCGGCCCCATTAAAGTGAATGGGTCCGAGCCGCAAAATATGCGTGTACATGAGGCCTATAGAACATTTTCCTAGAAGCATTGTGGATCCTCCAGGGGGTCTTTAGACACTTTGAGACAGGTTGGGGGTAGCAGCTCTATATTTGGAGGATAAAGAACATTGCACGCCAACACCAAAGCCTCATCTCAACTTTGAAGCATGGCGGAGGGAGCATTGAGGTTTGGGGCTGGTGAAAGGGGCATTGTGGTTTGGGAAGTTATGGAGTAGGCATCGTGGTTGGGGCTGCTGGAGAGGGCATTGTGATTTGGGGCTGGTGGAAGGTACACCATGGTTTGGGGCTGGTGGAACGGTCATCGTGGATTGAGAAATGGCGGAGTGGGCATTGAGGTTTGGGGCTGATGGAGGGGACATCATGGTTTAGGGATGGTGGAAGGTGCATCATGCTTTGGGACTAGTGGACATCATGGTTTGAGGCTGGTTGAGGGGGCATCGTGGTTTGGGCCTGCTTAATACCTCAGCCTTGGATGCCTAGTGATCATTGAGGCAGCAATGGATTCTAAGGGTACTTTCACACTAGCGTTGTTCGGATCCGGCAGGCAGTTCTGGCAACGGGATATAGAGAGCAGATACATATGTAACACAGGAAGCGCCCAGTGTGTTTCCTGGATCCATAGATAAAGCCATTGCTCTGAAACCAAGGATGTATATATAGACAGCGTGCAAACATTATATTCTGCATTTGTACTAAAAAGTTCATCTTTTGTCTCATCTGTCAAACCGTATACAACGGAAAGCTGTTTTTGCTGGATCCTGTAGACTTATTCATTGAAATACTGGGTCCGTCTTTCTGGTATCATCCGGAATAACGGATCCCGTATTCAATTTTTTTTTCAAAGCTAGAAAGAACTGCGCATGCGCAGACCGGAAAACATTAATACATTTCAATGGAAATTAATGCCGGTTCCGGTATTTCGGCCGTAAGAAATACCGATATTTTGTCCGGTCAAATACCGTACAAGGGACGGAACGGAAGACATCTTGATGCATACTGAAGGGATTGCTTTACATTCAGAATGCATTGGGACAAAACAGAAGCGTTTTTTTCCGGTATTGAGACCCTTTACCGGATTTCAATACCGGAAAAGAACAACGCTAGTGTGAAAGTACCTTAAGATGTATAAAACCATTTTACAGGAGAATGTAAGAACAGCATCCACACCTTCAAGCTGGAGACGTTAGATGATACAATAAGATATGACCCAAATCTCATGAGTAAATCATCTAAAGAATGGTTGAAAAAGAAGATTTGGGGTTTAGAATGGCCAATCCAACCTTACCTTTAGGCCTCATGCACACGGCCGTTGTTGTGGTCCGTGTCCGAGCCGCATATTTTGCGGCTCGGGCACAGACCCATTCACTTCAATGGGGCCGCAAAAGATGCGGACAGCACTCCGTGTACTATTCCCCATCCGTTGCTCCGTTCCGTGCCCCCGCAAAAAAAAAATAGAGCATGTCCTATTCTTATCCGTTTTGTGTTTTGCATTTTTTTCTTCCGTGTTTTGCGGATCCATGGTTTGCGGACCGCAAAACACCAACGGTCGTGTGCATGTAGCCTTATGAAGACGCTGTGGGCTGAAGAGGGCTGTGTACACAAAGCACTGCGGAAATACTGATGAACTGAAATACATTCACAGGGAGGAATGGTCCAAAATTCTTCCTCAACGTTGTGAAAACTGTATTTGCAACCACAGGAAATGTTTAGTGGAGGTGATTGCTATTAAAAAGGATCTACAGGTTATTACATTCAAGGGTTCACTTACTTTTTCTTGTTGCGCCGCGGGTGTTTACTCAATGGACGGTACAACTGTGTGTAACTGTGTTATTAGTTTAGCTACATTGTTTTTATCTATTATTGTGACCGAGAAAACAATCAGACAATGTTTTGTTAGTTCTTTCCATCGGTTAGGGCTCATGCACAAGAACGTATTTTCTTTCCGTGTCCTTTCCATTTTTTTATGCGGAACCAAAAAACGGAAGTTACTCCTTGTGCATTTCATTTCCGTATTTCCGTTCCGCAAAAAAATAGAACATGTCTTATTATTATCCACTTTATAGACAAGGATAGTACAGTTCTATTAGGGGCCAGCTGTTCCGTTCTGAAAAATACGGAATGTACACAGACGTCATCCGCATTTTTTTGTGGATCCGTTTTTTTGTGGACTGCAAAATACATACGGTCGTGTGCATGAGGCCTTATTGCGAGCCAAAACAAGTAGTGAAGCCTATGCAAAAAGCGGGTGTAATGATTGGATTTGCCTATTCTGTGTTTCTGACCCGCACCTGACTTTGGCTCACAATAACTTATGGAAATAACTGATCAGATAACTGAAGTGTGAACTTAGGCCTCATGCACAAGACCGTTGTTTGTTTCTGCGTCCGTTCCGTCCGCAAATTTTGCGTCTGACAAAAAAAACGGGTGACGGACCGTTTTTTTTTTGGCGGATCCGTTTTTATGGCACATCCATTGTAATAATGCCTATCCTTGTCCGCAAACGTGAAAAAAATAGGACATGTTCTATCTCTAAAAAAGGCCCCCCAACAAGCCAACTGCAACTTTTTTGCAATATGTCTGCAACATTTAGGCCTTGTCCACATTTCCGTGTCAGTGAGAAATCCGAGAAAAAAGTGTACGTGTTTTATCCGTGAAGATGTCCGTGAAGGATCTGTGGTTGGTCCATGTGTCCGTTTTTACCCTCCGTGTGTCATCCATAATTCACTCACGTTGCTCAGCTGAAAATTTATTTTCAAAGAATCTCCTATCAGTCTTCAGTGAAAAACGTACACACCACGGATGCCATCTTTACCAGATGATTCTCCCGTTGGATGCTTTGCTACAGTTGTATCCAGTCTTAACTATTCTCTATGAGGTAAAGTCATCGGCAGCGCCAATCTCCCTCCTGTTCTGATAATTTGTTACAATGTATCAGAGTTCAGGCTGTTTAGTTCACAGAGCATTGTCTAGACTGGATACAATTGAAGCAAACTCTCACCTGTGAGCAGTATTAGGACTCTTGCACAGGAACGTTGTGTGCCCGTGGCCGTATCGCGGCCCGCATACGGCGGGTCCGCAGTACTCTGGTACCGGCCCATGTGCACTCCGCATCACGCATGCGGACCCATTCACTTGAATGGGCCTGCAATCATTGAGATGCAGAATGGAAGCACTACGGAGTGTTTCTGTGGTGTTTCTGTCCGTGTCTCCGCACTGCAAAAAAATAGAACTTGTTCTATGTTTTTGTGGTATGGACGGATCACGGACCCATTCAAGTTGAATGGGTCTCAATTCGTCCCGGCCGCCGCACAGACGTTGCCCGTGCATTGGGGACTGCAAATTGCGATGCACTGCGTTTGTGTGCGAGAGGCCTAGGTTAGGATGAGTTTTAATGCTCTAGATATGAAGGAGTTGGACCCACATAGCACGGGGTGTGCCGGGTGTGCCTGGGCACACTCTAATCAAGCTGACTCGAGCTTCTGTCAGGGCCGGGAAGCACTAAAAGCGCTATACTCACCTCTTCCTTCCTGGGCGCTCCACTGTGAAGGCTGCGCACAGTGTGAAGCCGCGCTGTGACCTCACACTGTCCGCGCCCACACAGCAGACTGAAAAAGAGGATTACCGAGTGCGGGCGGTGAGGAGCGGCGGGGTCCGGAGCAGGAACTGTAAGTGTTTTTTTTATTTTTTTATTTGGGGGCTGATGGAGGCACTGGGAGCTGAAGAGAGGCTGCTGGGGGGGACTGAAGAGGGGCACTGGGGGCTGGTATGAGGCAGTGGGGGGCTGAAGAGGGGCACTGGGGGCTGATATGACGCACTAGGGGCTGAAGAGAGGCTGCTGGGGGGCTGAAGAGGGGCATTGGGGGCTGATATGAGGCTGCTGGGGGGCTGGTATGAGGCACTGGGGGCTGAAGAGGGGCACTGGGGGGCTGATATAAGGCACAGAGGGCTGATATGAGACACTGGGGGGCTGATATGAGGCACCGGGGGCTGATATGAGGCACTGGGGCTCTTATCTGAGGTCTGATTGGGGGGTCATTCACATTGGGGTCTGATTTGAGGTCTTATTGGGGTCTTATTAACATTGGGTGTCTTATTGGGGCTGTCAGCTGAGGTCTGATTAACATTGGGGTCTGATTGGTGGTCTGACCTGAGGTGTAATGAAAAATATTTTTTTCTTATTGTCCCCCTGTAAATCCTAGGTGCGTCTTATGGGCCGGAGCGTCTTATAGGGCGAAAAATACAGGTACGTTTAAAAATGATTTATTCTCCCTTCATTCTATTGATGTATGCAGAGTGTATTTGTGTATATATATATATATGTGTATACAATATATACATTCATACACACACACGCGCGGCGTGTGTGTTTGTGCTTTAGGGTGCACGCCCTAATGCACTAGGCTGCTCACGCCTATGTGGACCCAGATCACTGTCAGCAAACAAAGATCTTAAAAATGGCGAGAAATTAAAATGCAAAGTGTATTACAATTGATTAAAGGGGTTTTCCGAATGCTGTATCTAATCGATGGGGGTCAGGACCCCTGCCGATCAAGTGTGCGAGGAGGCACTCCTCAGGGGGTGGGTGCCGGGAGTCAGACCCCAACCAATTTATCTTATTTTATATTTATATATACTTATTTTATCATTTATATAAAACCTCTCCTGTTCAGCCTAACATTACAGGGTTAATTTTACAGACTGGTGACCAGTGCGTGCCTTGAACATCTGTGTATGGGTGCTGCTATTGGCTTGTTGTCACTTGCTATTTTTAAAAACCTTCATTTTATGCAAATATGGTCATTTGAGGTAAAAAAAAAAATTAGACATCTTCCCTTCTGTTGCTGGGTGCAGCTGCAACCTCATTAAGAGCAGATCCTAAATAAAGCCCCGGACCACAGATTTCTGGGGGTAGGTGGCCCTCTGTGTGTGCAGGCACCATGCTATAAATACCTGCATGCACCTGCCTGCTGCCAACAGGATGTGATGATTAAATATATGCTGGGCATCTCAGGATGGCATGGAAGCGTGGGAGGATACAGCATTTCTGAAGCCGCTCGTCCCTGTGATCTGACATAAAACTGCAGAGCGGCTTATTATAGGAGAATGGGGCCAATGTGAGAATTTATATGGAGCCCAGTGGTTTCCAGCAGCAGCCGGAAACGCCAACGAGGCAATCTGAGACTTGTAGTTCTACAGAAGCCGGTAATCGGCTGTGGGTGGCGCATAGCATTAACAGGTGCCCTATCATACCCTACATAGGGTGTAATCCTGCTGTGATGCCTATGGCTCTTTGCATTAGGTAAGAGGGGGTTCCTGAGTTAGGGAACCCTTTTTGTCTCAAAGGCCTCTTGCACACGAACGTATTTTGGGTCCGCGTCCGAGCCGCATATTAACTTCACTTCAACTCCGTGTGCTGTCCACGTTCTTTGCTCCGTTCCTTGGCCCCGCAAAAAAAATATAGCATGTCCTATTCTTGTCCGTTTTGCAGACAAGAATAGGCATTTCTACAATGGGCCTCGTTCCATTCCGCAAATTGCGGAACAGAATGCAGAACAGCTTCCGTGTTTTTCGGATTACGGACCGCAAAACACCTACGGTCGTGTGCATAAGGCTGAAAGGACCCCCACTCTGGTATATGATATAGATGTCATTGTGGTAAGACCCCCACTCTGGAAACCAGAGCAGAGAGCTGAGGACCCTAACTATCCATGTATTACATGGCCAGGAAGGAACCCATTTGAATGGCTGGCATGTAATACTGCAGTTGCCTTGTAGAGGTCGCTATAAAAAAAATGTGTAACTTACCCCAGAGAAATTTCCCAGGAGTTAAAAAAACCGGACCAGGGGCAAGGAGACTTTACTGAAAGAGCACCTGTCACCAGGATCAACCCTATATAACCAAACATACTGCCTGGTAAGGTTGATCCTTCTGATTAAAATGATACCTGCCTTGTGAAAATTGATTGTGCCATTCCGGAGAAAAAAAGACTTTAACTCATGATGAAAATGAAAGTTTCTGTGGCACTGAGGGGCGTGACCAACATTGGAAAGCTGAGGTGCACCAGGGGACTGTATGCCCTGCCCATCAGTGCACGGAAGCCCTCATTTGCATAAATAATTAAAAAGAAAAATTGGGAGTTTCTTGGGAATACCGCAACCTTTTTTCAAAAGGCAGGTCTAATTCTGATCAGCAGGATCAACCCTGCCAGGCAGCATTCCAGATTTAATTGGGTTGATCAGCTATGTATGAAAGCACCCTAAGGGTACGTTCACACGACGACATTTGTCGCATGAAAAATAGGGCACAACTTCACTGCAACATTTGTCGCGCGACAATTTTTATAATGGGAGTCTATGGTGTCGCATTGCGACATGCTGCGACTGCGACGCGACAGTCGCAGAAAAATCCATCTTGAATGCGACACCATAGACTCCCATTATAAAAATTGTCGTGCGACAAAATGTAGCGCGACAAATGTCGTCGTGTGAACGTACCCTAATGGATAGCAGTAATGCATTTTCAATAGTCCATGCTGGTCCTTGTAATTCCACCCCAGCTGGGGACGGTTTGGCGCAGAAGTAAATGGCTGGAAGCGATATGCAAATGGCGCGGCCGCCTGCGGTGACACAGGACGTAGCATTGCATGATCCGGTCCATCTTTATGACTCTTATCTTCCAGTTTGTCCCCTGGTTTGCAATGCAAATTTCTCTTTGACTGGCGCATAAACAAATAATAGGCGCGGATGAGGAAGACGACCGGACCTGTGAATGAATGAAGGATCATCTCCCCGCTACGTTTCTTAAAGGGGAATTCCACCTGGCCTTCTGACATCATTTAGACAGGTTAGATTCCTGCACCTTCGTTGATCAGCTGTTGTGTGCTGGTATCAGCCACTGGAACACCACAGCTCCGTACACTAGTGGCCATGTCTGGTTACTGCAGCTCTGCGCCTATTTAAAAAGGGCTTGTCCAGGATTAGAAAAAAAATGGCTCCTTTCTTCCAAAAACAGCACCACCCTGACCATAGGTTGCGTTCGGTATTGCAGTTGTGCCCCATTGGCTCCAGTGGCGCTGAGTGGCAATATCAAACACAACCTGAGGACGGGGGTGGCGTTTTTTCAGGAAGAAAGCATCCACATTTTTCTAATTCTGGACAAACCCTTTAAGTGTTTGGATCACAAGGCCACCAATTGGGGCGGACTGATTTATTCAGCTCTTATTGGACTAAATTTAATAGAGTCAGTGACAAAGCAAATGGCATACTTTGCATGGAGGCTGACCACGCAACTGCTACGTGGCCTGGCACTGAGCTGCTTTCCCTGATCCTGACATAGTGAATCCATATCAAGTGAATTTACTGCAACAGCCACTAGGGGGAGCTGACCTCATAGAGATTTATACAGCTCCTAATGGGTTCTATTGTAGCGGTAGAAGTTCATATGTACTGAGCTCCCCCTAGTGGTGGCTGCAGGCCAAAAAAAATAATAATCCCACAGTACCCCTCCTCATCATGAAGCCATGGTCGAAAGGACTTCCATCCGCAGCATTTAAGGTGGGGAATTTATCATGAGGGCAATTTATGGAGTGATTTCTTTTTTTTGTAATTTGCTCCAAATTTAAGGCATGTCATTTGATAAATTTGGTGCATCTTTACCAATAACGCTCCTGTCTAGAGTTGTTACTCCAGTTAATTTATTTATTTTTTTACCCCACCTCCTGCTGGAGAAAAATTGTACCTTTTTTGCGGCAGTTTACAATTCTGCCGTCTGCCTAAGGCCTCATGCACACGACCGTTGTTTGTTTCCGCGTCCGTTCCGTCCACAAATTTTGCGTCCGCTCAAAATAACATATGACGGACCGTTTTTGTTTGGCAGATCCGTTTTTTTGGCAGATCCATTGTAATAATGCCCATTCTTGTCCGCAAACGTGAAAAAATAGGACATGCTCTATTTTTTTGACGGAAAGTAAACACGGACCACGGATGCGGAACAAAAACGGTTGACCATCCGCATTTTTTGACGGTCCCATTGAAATGAATGGGGAAGCATCCTATCTGTGAAAAAAAACCGGAACAGACGCGGAAACAAACAACGGTCATGTGCATGAGGCCTAATTAGCATAGATAACCATGCCCACTTTTCAAAAGTAGAGAGAGTGCTACAAAATTATACATTTTTGCACAAACACTAGTAGATTTGTGTTTGGTGGCGTTTTGAAGCTGTTCCTGCTTCATTACCAGTCCCCAGATTGCTTCGCTCTCTAATCACAGCTTTGTTCCTGACAATGTGTTCCCGGAGCGCCACTCAGAGCTGACACCTTCTATCGGAAAGGCTATGATAATACCTGCCGACGCCATTTCTAGGTCGGTATTTTAAGCAGGCTGTTATTTTTTTCCGAGGTGAAAGTGTCAACAAATGGCAGGAAGCAATGAGGTGGCGACGTGCCAGGCTCCGGGATTTACAAAAGGCTCTGCTTTATACAAAATCCATCTGGACACAATGGCAGCCGTTCCCTCCAACACATTCCGCCATCTCCTCCTCTGGGGCTCTCCTCAAAGGGCTTAAAGGGGTGTTCAGGATCTTAAAATCGCTGTACACGCAATACATAGGGTAGTTTTACGCTGCGTTTTGCAGGGACCATGTGCTGCATGCACTGGGAAAGCTCTTGGCACAATCCACAAGAAAGGAGGGCAAAATGGTTTGATTTTCGCATCTTTCTGGTCATACTTTTTCCTGCAGCATGCTGCGGTATTTTCTCCGGCCAAATACCGTAAGAGTGAGACTGAACTGAAGACACCCTGATGCATACGGAATGGATTTCTCTCCATTCAGAATGCATTAGGACAAAACTGAAGCGTTTTTCTCCGGTATTGAGCCTCTAGGACGGGACTCAATACCGGAAAACTTTAACGCTAGTGTGAAAGTACCCTAAGGTGAGTATACTTCACAAATTCTAGGATATGCCACCAATATCAGATAGGTGCAGTTCCCACCTCTGGGACTTATCGGTAGAACGGAGCTGCCAAGATTTGGAAGAGCGAAACCGCCCTGCATTTATTTCTATGGGAGCACTGAAATCGGCTGTTTTCTGTAGTCCCATAGAAATGAATGGAAAGAGCAGAGCACGAGTGCGGCCAACGCTCCATTAACTTCTATGGATCTGCCGTAAATAGCCGAGCTCGGTTACTTTCGACGCTCCCATAGAAATGAATGGAAAGAGCCAAGCACGAGTGCGGCCACCTCTCCATTCCCTTCTATGGATCTGCCGGAAATAGCCGAGCTCGGTTACTTTCGGCGCTCCCATAGAAATGAATGGAAAGAGCAGAGCACGAGTGCGGCCACCTCTCCATTCACTTCTATAGATCTGCCGTAAATAGCTGAGCTCGGTTACTTTCGGCGATCCCATAGAAATGAATGGAAAGAGCAGAGCACGAGTGCGGCCACCTCTCCATTCACTTCTATGGATCTGCCGGAAATAGCTGAGCTCGGTTACTTTCGGCGATCCCATAGAAATGAATGGAAAGAGCAGAGCACGAGTGCGGCCACCACTCTATTCCCTTCTATGGATCTGCCGGAAATAGCCGAGCTCTGTTACTTTCGGCGATCCCATAGAAATGAATGGAAAGAGCAGAGCACGAGCGCGGCCACCTCTCCATTCCCTTCTATGGATCTGCCGGAAATAGCCGAGCTCGGTTACTTTCGGCGCTCCCATAGAAATGAATGGAAAGAGCAGAGCACGAGTGCGGCCACCTCTCCATTCACTTCTATAGATCTGCCGTAAATAGCTGAGCTCGGTTACTTTCGGCGATCCCATAGAAATGAATGGAAAGAGCAGAGCACGAGTGCGGCCACCTCTCCATTCACTTCTATGGATCTGCCGGAAATAGCCGAGCTCTGTTACTTTCGGCGATCCCATCGAAATGAATGGAAAGAGCAGAGCACGAGTGCGGCCACCTCTCCATTCACTTCTATGGATCTGCCGGAAATAGCTGAGCTCGGTTACTTTCGGCGATCCCATAGAAATGAATGGAAAGAGCAGAGCACGAGCGCGGCCACCACTCCATTCACTTCTATGGATCTGCCGGAAATAGCTGAGCCAAGCTCGGTTACTTTCGGCGATCCCATAAAAATGAATGGAAAGAGCAGAGCACGAGCGCGGCCACCTCTCCATTCACTTCTATGGATCTGCCGGAAATAGTCGAGCTCGGTTACTTTCGACGCTCCCATAAAAATGAATGGAAAGAGCAGAGCACGAGTGCGGCTACCACTCTATTCCCTTCTATGGATCTGCCGGAAATAGCTGAGCTCGGTTACTTTCGACGCTCCCATAAAAATGAATGGAAAGAGCAGAGCACGAGTGCGGCTACCACTCCATTCACTTCTATGGATCTGCCGGAAATAGCTGAGCTCGGTTACTTTCGACGCTCCCATAAAAATGAATGGAAAGAGCAGAGCACGAGTGCGGCTACCACTCTATTCCCTTCTATGGATCTGCCGGAAATAGCTGAGCTCGGTTACTTCGACGCTCCCATAAAAATGAATGGAAAGAGCAGAGCACGAGTGCGGCTACCACTCCATTCACTTCTATGGATCTGCCGGAAATAGCTGAGCTCGGTTACTTTCGACGCTCCCATAAAAATGAATGGAAAGAGCAGAGCACGAGTGCGGCTACCACTCTATTCCCTTCTATGGATCTGCCGGAAATAGCTGAGCTCGGTTACTTTCGACGCTCCCATAAAAATGAATGGAAAGAGCAGAGCACGAGCGCGGCCACCTCTCCATTCCCTTCTATGGATCTGCCGGAAATAGTCGAGCTCGGTTACTTTCGACGCTCCCATAAAAATGAATGGAAAGAGCAGAGCACGAGTGCGGCTACCACTCTATTCCCTTCTATGGATCTGCCGGAAATAGCTGAGCTCGGTTACTTTCGACGCTCCCATAAAAATGAATGGAAAGAGCAGAGCACGAGTGCAGCCACCTGTCCATTCACTTCTGTGGATCTGCCGGAAATAGCCGAGCTCGGTTACTTTCGACGCTCCCATAGAAATGAATGGAAAGAGCAGAGCACGAGTGCGGCCACCTCTCCATTCACTTCTATGGATCTGCCGGAAATAGCTGAGCCAAGCGCGGTTACTTTCGGCGCTCCCATAGAAATAAATGGAAGGTAGCTGCACATGGGCTCCCCTTCTATTTGGAAGCTTTGTTTTAGAGACAGGTACAGGTCCCAGAGGTAAGACCCACACCTATTAGACATTGGAGGCATATTCTAGCGATATGCCGCCACTGCTTGAGATGACACAATCCCTTGAAGCAGGGTACTGGATCTTCTTAAAGAGACCAGCCCTGTGTGGAGATTTACTGGAAGTGCTCCATGGGAAAACAATATGCAAAGAGGTGTCTCCAGAGAAAAAAGAACCATCTCGCTAGCGCCACCTATTGGACGTGGCTCCCTAACAGTCAAAATCCGACTTTTTAGCAAGACTTGGAATATTACAAGGGAGAATAGTTGGATTTTGATGGTTCTCTTTTCTCAGGAGACATCTCTTTCCCTAATGTCCAAGAAAGCAGCCCACACTGAAGACAGTAAAGCAGGTAAGCCTCGGCTGCAGGTGGCAAATTGGTTAATCTTTCTGAAGCAGCGGCGCCTTTAAATAAGCTGCTACAATAACTAACGCTCCTCAGTTCTGTTGATTGACACATTGTTGCAGGAGTATGGATACAGTGTCACTGTAAGGAATGGATTTTATTTATGGGAAAGGTTACATTTACATCACAATGCCGCCTGAAATTACCGTTCTCAGCATCTGGCACACAGGTTCAATGCGGCCATTGTAAACTCTGAACAGTTCATGAAGGAGCTATTTTTTGCGGGGAGGAGTTGGGGGTGGTGCGGTTATTTGTGAAATAAACACAAGTGATAAATATATAGCGAAGCATAAACCAAATCAGAACCTATTGGATAGTCTTGTATGTTTAAGGGTTAAATGGGCAAACGATTCAGTGCTCAAACAAAAATAGCCCCTAGTGGTATGAGCCAGCAACTACAGCAGGGGCGTGGCCAGAAGAGCTTAAGGTTACACCCCTGCAGTGCTGAAACCAAATGATTGGATGACTTTATAGGAGCCACATAGGCTACAGGTGCACATAAGAAACGTTTGCGGTTTGTTTTAGGGTTTGTTTTTTCAAAAATGCAAGAAAAGCAGGGTTTTTAGTAAAAAACAAACTCTGGCTGCAAGATGGTGCAATTACACCCCACATCCAGGGGCAAGAAGGTTAGTAATGATGAGTTTGCATGTAGACTCTACTGATATGCCAGTCCACACTTCTGGTGGCCTCAAGGATCTCTCGGGTCTGAGAAGGTCCAATGGCCCTTCTATTATATTAAAGGACACCACTATAATGAATGGCACAAGAAGCTTGAGGGCCTCTCAAGGGGTTGTCTGAGATTTTGATATTGATGGCTTATCCTCAGGATAGGTCAATATTAGATTGGTGGGGGTCCGACTCCTGGCGCTCCTGTTTATCAGCTGTTTGAAGAACTGTGGTTCTTCAGAGAGATTTGCAGTCTTTTCCTAGGCCGGTAACATCACGTTCATTGGTCGCACGGCCTAGGTGCAGCTCAGCCACCTTCAAGTGGGCGGGGCTGAGCTGCAATACCAAGCACAGCCACTATCCAATAGATGGCGCTGTGCTAGGTAAGCTGCGAGGAGGCCACGATACTCAAAGGGAGCGTTGCAGTCTCCACAAACAGCTGATCGGTGGGGGTGCAAGGTGTGGAACTCCCACTGATTTTATATTGATGAGAATAGGTCATCAACATTAAACACCTGAAAAACCCCTTTAAGTCATAGGTGACTTAACATATTGACATATATACCCATCTCTCCTCTTAATCATTTCTGTGTGGTCAGCTGGTGAACAGATTTAGCATCATCGGCCAAAACCAGGAGTGGATTGAAAAAAAGTGGAGAAGTTGAATCTGTCCGTAGGGGTTGTGCAATAATAGGAGAGATTTTGGCAAACCTTTCCATTCTGCAAGACCTGCAAAGGGAAGCTTACTTACCTGCTGCCTGGGCCTTCTTCTCCCACAGGCCGCGGCGGTGTCAGGCTCCCCTTGCAAACCATGTGACCATTTGTCATGACGCAAAGGGAGCCCGACACCACCGCGGCTTGTGATTGGCTGCGGTGACTTCAAACCGGATGTTGACCAAAGGAGCATCGCTGAACGGGAGAAGAAGGAGCGGGGAGTCCTCTCTGAGAATCACTTCTCTTTGCACGTCCTGGAGAATGGGGAGGATTTGCCAACCCCCCCCCCCCCTAATTTTTGCACAACCCCTTTAATACTCTATCTCCTCTTATGTTCCACACCCGATTTTGGTTTCAAAAACTGTATCAAAAAGCCTGAACGTATGGCAGCACCCTTAGCGCTCAGTGACAGCAGTGTATTCGATTATATAATAGTCCCCTTAAAAATAGGTGTGTGGTACAACAGGGGCCAAGAATCTGCATGAAATGTCTATGCCCGCTGCCGCTGGGCGTTCTGTCTACAGGAGCGAAAACATAGACTACTGAAGACGCCTTATGCTGGGTCTGGCCTCAGAAATGCACCAGGGACGCCGAACAGCCCGCGGAAAGTCTGCGTCTTGGATTTCGGTCTTACAAAAACAAACAAGGGCTTCAATGGAGCAGTTAGAGCGTTTCCCCTACAACCACCGCCGTGGAGACGTCCTCTTCTGTCAGGCATTTCACAGCTATATCTGTCTGTGGGAAAGCTGGGTGACAACCAGTAGGACCATCTTCATAGTTCCCATAGGATTCTTAAGATGGTCCATCTGCCTAGTCATATAACAATGCAAGGGCATAGTTATGGAGATGAGCCCTTCAGGAGTCCGGGAAAGTAGGGTGGAGAGTCCTAGATAGTAACTATGCCTAGCGGGGTCACAATGTGGGGGCGAGGAGATCAATATCACTGCGTGCCTGCATTGACTTGCCATTCAGTAGTCTGAGAAAGCAAGTCGGCAAGTAATATTTTAATTTTCGCAACGCAGACAGGTTTCCTAGATGGCAAATACAACCAGTTCTGGGCTGTATCGTTATAAAGTAAGGCCCCATTCACACATCCGTGGTGTGTTGCTGATCCGCAAATTGCGGATCCGTAACACACCCGTCGGCACCCCCCATAGAAATGCCTATTCTTGTCCGCAGGCTGTGGACAAGAATAGGACATGTTCTATCTTTTGCGGAGCCGCGGACCGGAATGAATCGGTCCGCAGAATTGCGGAACGGATGAGGAACAATTTGCGGATGTGTGAATGGGGCCTAAGGGTATTTGTCATTTAGGGCTCTGAGAAAGCTGTATGACAACGGATATAACTAATAAAGGGCCAAACAGAATATTAAAACTGTATTTACTGGAGATTTACTTTGAGCACCGCTGCCAGCAGGACCAGCCCTACTAAACTCGGTATACAGCATGGTAGGGTTGATCACGCTGAGAAAAATGATACCTGTCTTGTGAGAATCAGTTCTGGGGTTCTCGACGTTGTAAATCAGGGCTTCAGTGCACTGAGAGGAGGGGCCTAACCTCAGCTCAGCCAGTGCTGGCCCCGCCCCTAGGTGCACTGAAGCCTTCATTTGCATAAAGAATGATTTTTAAATCAGGAACGCCGCAACCGATTTTCACAAGGCAGGTATCATTGTAATCAGCAGGATCAGCCCTACCAGGCAGTATGCCAAGTTTTAATAGGGTTGATCCTGTTGACTGCCAAACCTCTTAAGGTGGAATATTATAGGCGTTGAGACTTGCCCCCCCCCCTCCCGATTAGCTATAATTCAGTGATGTCTTTCTCGTATCCCTGCCATGATCTCTACAAACCACACATCTGCTGCCGCTGGATTATCAAAGACGTCATAATTGCACCGCATTTACTGACTCTCATCCTCCCGGCTAACGCTGGGGACTTGTCAAATACTCCATCTTCATTACAGAAGACGTTGAAACACAATATGGAGGAGGACAGTCCGGGCTTGTCCTGGGTGAATTCACACAATGGCGGCTAATTAAAAGGGGCAGGGCGAAAAAGGAGACGATTTTTCGTGATGAGATCAGAATAAAAAAGAGTGTAGGAAAATAGACATTGATTTTTTGTGTGAACAATGTAGTTATAATCTCTACGGAGAGAAGGGGGCGTCCCCTGAACCTCGGTCCGCCAGGCAGGCGGTGAGCATATAGTGAGGTTACTCTGCCTGTGAGCGACTCTCTCCGTTGAAGCGTATGGAGCGTATGGTTTGTACGGCCATGGATTTTTTCCACGTGGATTTGAAATCCGCATCAAGTTGTGAGATGTCTCTTCTAGACACGGAATCCATGCGGAATTTGGACAGAAACCACGACAACCTACAAATCTGCGGCAGAAATCCAAGGCTCGGTTTTGGATACAGCAGCAAATACACACTGGTGTATTTTAAACTATGTGAATATAACCTTAGGATGTATTTGCGCTAATTATTTTTGTTGTGGTTTTTGCCAAGATTTTTGTAGTCGAGTCAAGTTTTCAAAAAATGGCGCAGGATAAACAAGTGCAAAAAATAGACTCAAGCATATAAACGATTACAAAAGCGAGGTAACAGAGATGCCTCACAACTGATAAGATGAGAGGGATAGCTAATGAGAACCTCGTGGGTGGGTCTAAGTGGCGAAGATGGGCGGGGGAGTTGTCCCATATATATATCTAGTCTATTACAGCTTTACAGCTGTGATTCTGGGAGTTTCTTCTGCTTTAAGAGTTTCTAAATCTGCAGATTCCACATCAGGAGATGCATTAAGCTTCACAATTTTGGGTCGCGGAATAGAAGAGCTGCTGAAGGCTGGACGCAGTGTAGTAATTATCGCTCCTGGTAAAAATAGCTCTAACTCCTAATATAGGACGAGTGGGTCCATGCTATCATAATTACATGTGGCGATAAAAGCCGGTATTGTGGGCACTAGTGCTACCGGGCTCCATTCACACTGGGGTACACGTGCTGTGTGACCATGCAGCCCCCCAAGCAATGGGCCATAGAGTATTTAGAGAATATCAGCACAGAAGGACCAGTAAGAACAGGCCCATACCCATCAGTAGCCTTGATGGTGGCAGTGGGTCACTGGGGTGCAAAAAAAGGGTAAAATAATGGGCAATATGTATCGTCTTAAAGGGATTTCCTCAACTATTGGGGATTAGATATATGCCACCTATCTGATTGGCCTGACTTATGTGACATTAGGGTCCATTCACTCGTCCGCAAGTGTTTTGCGGTCCGGACAACGGCAATGTGCGTTCCGCATTTTGCTGACCACACGATGATAGAAATGCCTATTCTCGTCCATGGCTGCAGAAGTGCAGATGCGGACAGCACATGGTGTGCTGTCCGCATCTTTTGCAGCCCCATTGAAATGAATGGGTCCGCACCGATTCAGCAAAATTGTGGAATGGATGCAGACCCATTTATGTGGACGTGTAAATGGACCCTAACTGATGCCAAGATAGGGCAGTGATGCTGGGTAAAGCACAGTGTACATTTTTGTACTCTCTTTTTTTCCTAAACAGCGCCACCCTCAATCAGGCCATAGATGGAATTGCAAGCAATGCAATGAGAATCCAATCCCAAGACCATCTATGTTGGGGTTCCCGTTACAGGGATACATGAATCCAAAAGCATTAGTAAGATGGGGCCCTGATGTTGGATGATACGGTCGGGCTCACATTTCTCATTAGGGTACTTTCACACTGGTGTTTTGGATTCCGTTTGTGAGATCCGTTTCAGGGCTCTCACAAACGGTCCAAAACGGATCAGTTAAGCCCCAATGCATTCTGAATGGATAAGGATCCGTTCAGAATGCATCCGTTCGGCTCCGTTCCGCTTCTATTCCGTTCTGGAGGTGGACACCAAAATACAGCATGCGGCATTTTGGTGTCCGTCTGAAGAGGCGGAGCCTAACGGATCCGTTTTGACTTACAATGTAAGTCAATGGGGACGGATCCGCTTTCAATGACACAATATGGTGCATTTGAAAACGGATCCGTTCCCCATTGACTTTCAATGTAATTCAAAACAGATCTGTTTCGGACTTTGTCATTTTTCTTTAAAACTAATGCAAACGGATCCGTTCTGAACAGATACAAACGTTTGCATTATAGGTGCGGATCCGTCTGTGCAAATAAACGGACGGATCCGCACCAACGCAAAAGTAGCCTTAGTTCCAAAGGTCTTGGATGGGGTTGAGGGCTACCACTTCTTGTGGTGAGGGGGGCACTGTCATGCTTTAGATATGTAATGATTATGATAGCTTTCACAATGAATGCATTGCACTCATGTATAATTAGATTTGTAAATGCAGCTCTGGATGTGAATGGAGAAGAAAACATCAATATCAGGACGAGTGTAGAAAATTAATTGCGGCTGAAGATTTTATGCAGGTTGATAGTGTCAGAGGGGTATTCCCAGCCCATAAAATGATGATATAGCACAAGGATATGCCATCGCTTTATGATCATAGATGTCCGACCTCTGAGACCCCAATGTTCTGTAAAATGAAAAAGCTGCAGCGATGAATTGAAATACAGTAATACCAGTATAATGTGTGCATGCATTAACTGTCATGGCTTTAACTAGACAGATGGAGGATTTGAGGATCAGCACATACGTGAGACATCACATGTCAAGAAAGTAGTCACTGTTAATATTACAAATGTGCAGGTTTTTATTATTTACACATCTGGGCAGACTTATCTGCATAAAAGGGCCATTTATGAATCGATGTTCCCCCATATGACCTAGAATGGTTGCAGGGTCTTGTCATCCAGAGGATATATTTATAAAACCAAATTTTCAGTACCCTAGGCCAGTGATGGGCAAAGTGCGGCTCTCCAGCTGTTGCAGAACTACAACTCCCAGCATGCAAAGCCTGTCTATAGCTATCAGCCTACTGCAGGGCATGGTGGGAGTTGTAGTTTAGCAACAGCTGGAGAGCTGCACTTTGCCCATCACTGCCCTAGGCAATTCAGGTTTAATAGAGGGGTCCCTATTCAGGATCCTTATCTATTAGTCTGTAGAGGAGGATAGCTACAAAGAGCCCCTAAAGACCTCATTGAGAGGATTGCAATACTTCATTTCTCCTGCGGTGGTGCTGTAGGGAAATTGAACACTTCCTGGTGGATTCCCCTGCAGATGATTGGTGGCGGTCCTGGCAGCAGAATACAATGGGATCAGCTTATAGTTGGGTAGCCCCCTCTCATAATAAAAAAACTGATTTGTATAAATGGTGCTACAGGAAGAATTTCTGTAATGTTGTGCTGAGAAAAAAAACGGACAGGAGTAACATTTAGGCCCCATTCACACGTCCGTGGTGTGTTGCGGATCCGCAACACACCATGCCGGCACTCCCCATAGAGATGCCTATGCTTGTTCGCAGGCTGCGGACAAGAATAGGACATGCTCTATCTTTTGCGGAGCTGCGGCCGGATGTTTTGGGGCCGAAACCCGGAAGTTCGGGGCCGTGGCTCCGCAAATGCGGAAGCGGAGAGCACATAGTGTGCTCTCCGGATCACGTCCGGCCCCATTCACAATGAATGGGTCCGCATCTTTTTTGCAGAATTATGGAATAGATGCGGACTAAAATGCAGACGTGTGAATGGGGCCTTAGCCATATTTTCAACTATATAAAAGGAAGGTAAATCAACAGCACATATCCGCTGAACATGCATGGCTGAGACACGTAACACCCCTCCATCATTAAAGATAATAATTATATATTATAAAGCTGTGTGTCTTATAGCTAAGTTTATCTTCTGAATCAAGGATAATACATAAATAATAAAAAAAAATATAATATCACTGAAAATAAATAAATAAATAAATAATAATATATTCTAATGCAATGTGTCTTATAGCTAAGTGTAGCTTCTGAATATGGGCTATTACATAAAAAAAAAACAAAAAAAAAAAAACACTAAGGCCTCATGCACACAACCGTTTTTTTATGCTGTCCGCAAAAAGGGGTTCCGTTGTTCAGTGATCCGTGTCCATTTTTGCCTTCCGTTGTGTTTCCAGGTGTCATCCGTTTTTTTTAGTGGACATGACCCAAAAGATTTTACCAAAAGACAGGCTGACAATTTTTGCCAAGTGCCTGCCAAGGGATCCGCAAAAAAAAACGACGCGGAACGCGGATGACACACAGATGGCCATCCGCATTTTTTCACGGTCCCATTGACTTGAATGGGTCCGTGAACCGTTTTTCATGGACAAGAATAGGACAGGTTATATTTTTTTGACGGACTGGAATCACGGACCACGGACGCGGAGGACAAACGGTGCATTTGCAGAGTTTTCCATGGACCCATTGAAAACCAATGGGTCTGCAGAAAATCACGAAAAACGGCACGACGGACACGGAATCAAACAACGGTCGTGTGCATGAGGCCTTAAAGTAAGAATACATTACAAGACATACAGTACTGATAGGAAATCTAGACTTTTAACCCCGTCGGGGACAGCGAGTGATGATAACGCCTGTAAGGTGCTGCGGAATATGTCGGCGCAATAGAAGTGAGTAAAATAAATAAGAAAAAATAAATAAATAAGAAAAAATAAGCAAATAACGTATCAATAATATTCATAATGACGTTTTTTAAAAGTGTTCATGACATAAGTTCTAATCCTTATCATGATGTCATTAGCTATTCATTATTACTTGCTGCCTGGTATTATGGTATATGACTATGTGTTGACCACTGCAAAAAGGTGCACCATAATAACATGCAACTGACCATACTGGTCAGCCCCTGAGACTCTGGCCAATATATTCCGGTCAGGAACATATCGGAGCCCGTTCGCACCGCGTCAAGGTATCTCAGTGTGGCATGGGACCCTAGCGCTAACCTACCTGTAGTGTGTGAACACAGTCTGATAGGTGCTAAGGTCCGACTCACAGCCACACTCCAACGTACATGACTATGTGTAACTATGAATGTTTCAGCCTGCAGAATCTCGATGTAGCATACAAGTTTTCTAATACAACCCAAGATAGGCAGCCATCCCCTCTGGAGTGTGTGGCACCTCCTCTGCTGGTGGTGGGTCCCCCCTGTGGTGCACACAAGCTCCCTCTGCCTGTTCTAGTGTGTGCACAGCCCTGAGCACTCCAGCTCTGCTCAGTCTGTCTCTTCTCTGCTGCTCAGGTCTCTCTCTCTCTCTCTCCAGATCTCTCTCTCTCTCTGCCTTTCACACACAGTCATTTCTCTCCCACCCCTGACCCAGTATTACAAGCTCTGGAAAGCGCAGCGCACACTGATCGAGGGAAGAAGAGGAAGAAGAAGCAGCAGCAGCAGTGATCCAGGGAAGGAGGCAATTCCAGGACCCTCTACTTCAGGTGAGCACCCCCCCACCCCATGCTTGTGTAGCTTGCATCCATCATCCAGATCCTGCCTGTGATGTGCATGCTCTGAGCCCGGCTATCTGCTCATCTCTCAGGGCTTCATGTTTCACCAGTTGAGTTTCAAGAGGAAGGAAGGAAATGGGTGTTAAAAATAATAACAAAAAAAAGAACTTTGACTTGAAGCTGCAGCCTGATGTGACTGCAGAAAACTCTGGTGCACTGGATCCGACAGCTCCATCTGCCTTGTTGAGATCTCACTGTGGGTGCTGGGATCGTCAGTGATTCAATTGCGCAGATAAGATCGTTCGGTGGAGTCAGAAAAGGGTTAAGGACAACCTGTGTGCGACCAGGTAAGGGCTGGCTTGTGTCTCCTGGGTTGTATCATTAGGTGCATAGGGGGGGAATCTATGTGGTTGTGAAAGGCCCCTTTCAGACGAGCGTGAGCGGATTAGGTGCGGATGCTTCCAGTGAAAAATGGGCGATTTCGCAAGCAACTACATCCAGTTTTGTCTGCAATCGCGTTCCGTTTTTATCGCGCGGGCGCAATGCAATTGCGATAGAAAACGGAATGTTTACAAACAACATCTCTTAGCAACCATCCGTGAAAATTGCATCGCGTCCGCGTTTTCACGCAGCCCCATTCACTTTTATGGGGCCAGCGTTGCGTGAAAATCGCAGAATATAGAACAGGCTGCCATTTTCACGCAACGCAAAAGTGATGCGTGAAAAACATCGCTCATGTACACGGCGCCATTGAATTGAATGGGTCCGGATTCCGTGCGGGCGCAATGCGTTTGCATCACGCATTGCACCCGCGCGGAATACTCGCTCGTCTGCAGGGGGCCTAAGGGTTGCTCAGGTGCAGTACCTGGTAGTGCAGCTGATGGGCAGGTGTGTTTTTAATGAGCGCCCCCTGCAGGAATGTCTTGTGTGGGTAACAGGACTGCAGATACTGTAAAGTGGATGTTTCTAGCTACAAAATGTCACAATCTGTGATTACTGATATTTTATACAAGGCACATAGATGTTATATCCAAGAAGGCAAAAACTGATTGAACTTGTAATACCCCAAATGGCTGCTAGGGGGCAGGAGTGTTTTCCTTCGTTAGACCTCAGCCAATCAGCTCACATAGAAGGTGTACCTCCTGTTGGCTCCTAGTAGTAATAGTTGGGACTTGGTTGCAGTACCCAGTAAAACATCTAGGGGGCGGTGTTGCCAATAGGGTTTGCTAATTAGCGCCCTCTGCAGGAATGAGCTGGAATTGTTGGACCTAACAGAACAGCGAGCGCAGATATCTTGCTTTAATGACGATTTCTACAGAATATTTGGTGAGTGTAAGGATTGATGTTTTATGTAGTAGATCTGGGGATACTCCCTGCACTGTGTGGGTGCATAATGCAGGATTTTCTGGGTTGTATATCCCCCCAGTGTTAATGAGCTCACAAAACCTAGTATTAAATAAAAAGACAGCAGGCATCCTGCCGCACACCCTGAGCTATGGAACTACAAGTGTCAGCATAACCTCTTAGTCTTCTTGCTAGATTCTCCTGCCGAACAGTGTATAAATATATGGCGATGTAATATAGAAGTATAATGTAGCTGTATAATATAGTTGTGTAATATATCTGTATACTCTGCAATGTCCTGTAGGTTAATGGTATGATATGATAATATAATATAGGAGTGTGATATAATGGTATAATATAGCAGTATAGTAGCATAATATAGCGGTATCATTTAGCAGTGTAGCGGTAATATAATGTTATAATATAGTGATATAATGTATCGGTATACAGTGTAAGGCTACATGCACACAAACGTATTTTATTTCCCTGTCCGTTCCGTTTTTTTTGCAGATAGGATGCGGACCCATTCATTTCAATGGGTCCCCAAAAAATGCTGAAAGCACACCGTGTACCATCCGCATCAGTATGTCCGTTCCGTAGCCCCGCAAAAAAATAGAGCATGTCCTGTTCTTGTCTGTTTTGCGGACAAGGATAGGCATTATTACAATGGATCCGCAAAAATAACGGATCTGCAAAATGCCATCCGTTTTTTTTTGCGGATCGGCAATTTGCGGACCGCAAAACACATACATTCGTGTGCATGTAGCCTAATACAGTAGTACAATAAAACAGTTTAGTACAGCATTTTGTGCTTGTTAGGGTCCATTCACACGTCCGTGTGCGTTTTGCGGATCCGCCGGAACTATATTATAGTGCGGACAAGAATAGGACATATACTTTTTTTTTCGGGAACAGGATGCGGGCAGGACATAGTGTGTCCCCATAGAAATGAATGGGTAAGCAATTCCGTTCCGCCAAACGCGGAACAGAATTGCGGACGTGTGAATGGACGCTAGGTGTTGTAGGTGTAGACTGTGAATCCATTTCGGGCTCAGAATCTAGCTTTTGGGGTCACTGTCAGTATTGCTTGTTGAAATGCTGGGGTTCGGAGGTGTCTGGGGGTGCTGAAAAAAATCAGTACTGACATCATGTGACCAAATCTTATAGATCCAGAGGCTGACATTCTCCTGTAAAGGCTACATTCACACGTCTGTGTGTGTTTTACGGATCCGCAAAACACGGACACCGGCAATGTACGTTTCGCATTTTGCGGACCGCACATGGCCGTCACTCTCATAGAAAATGCCTTTTCTTGTCCGCAATTGCGGACAAGAATAGGACATGTTCTATATTTTTCGAGAACGCGATTGCAGACCTGGCGGGACATCGTCTGTCCCCATTGAAATGAATGGGTTCGCAATTCCGTTGCGGACGTGTGAATGAAGCCTTAATGACAGGCTATATTACTTTATTCTGAGGGTGCCCTCACACTCTGTGGGTTTTTTTGCAGAATTTCCCGTAACTGAAAATCAGTTCCATTTATTTGAATTTGGCGGCAAGCACCTGGATTTCTGCGAGCCCCATTCAGGTGAATGGAACTCATTTTCAGTCGTGAAAATTCTGCTACAAAATCTACATCGTGTGAATGCACCCTAACACACAGCCTCTTCACTTTCTTAAAGGGAACCTGTTTGGCACTCAGATGCCTTATCACTGCTGAATTAGTGTCCACCACTGCACCCAATTCACAAGCCCGAAAGTGTGCCCAGTAGAGGATCTATCGTAGAGGACATTGTAGGCCTCATACCTAAGCCGGTGATATGGGAGAGCAGCTGCAGGCAAATCTAGTTCCCTGCAGCTGCTCTCCTTGGTGCTACTTTCTGAAGGGCTATCAAGATGTGATGAGGGGCATCATGGGCATCCCCAGGTATAGGTAATGGGTAGAGCAGCCAGAGGGATTTTGATTTCCTTGCAGCAGCTCTCCATTACCCTTAATAGTCTAGTTTGTAAAATGAGATTCAGGTTGCAACATTTTGAAAGGTAATTGCGACCATTGCAGTTCCTCTATAGTCCGGCAAAATCAAGCAATTTTTCCTAGTCTGATCTGCTGTTCAGGTGTTTGGGTAAAATCCGTTGTGGAGATGTAATGATGACTATAGTGTCACCCAGCTTTACCAGGAACAGACAGATGTTTATGTCTGGTTTGTCTACAGGTCCTTAAAGGGAATCTCCAGCAAGAATAAAGTCCAGAAATGTGTTAGTAGTTGAGCATTCAACAATGTGAGGGATCAGGGCAGGGGTCCCGCTCTAATAGCCAGAACTAATGTGTGTGGGAGTTTCATCGACATCAATGGAGCTGCTTAGGTTGGACCAAAGACCTAATGCATGTCTGACCAAGGAGCCCCACCAGAAGCTAGACCAGAAGTCAGCCACAAAACCTGCACTGGTGATTTGCATTCTGGAAGTGTCATCTTTACACCAGGCTATGTGCAGTCATCTGATGTAGAAAACAAAGAATAAAAAACTACACTCCCATTAGTGGTGCTCAGATAACATGTTAGAAACGTATCTGTTCACATGCTTGCTGACTGTTTCCCGTAGTATCGAGCAGAATAGTGAGTGCGGCTCTGAAGTATAATACAGGATGTAACTCAGGATCAGTACAGGATAAGTAATGTATGTACACAGTGACTGCACCAGCAGAATAGTGAGTGCAGCTCTGGAGTATAATACAGGATGTGACTCAGAATCAGTACAGGATAAGTAATGTATGTACACAGTGACTCCACCAGCAGAATAGTGAGTGCAGCTCTGGAGTATAATACAGGATGTAACTCAGGATCAGTACAGGATAAGTAATTTATGTACACAGTGACTGTACCAACTCACTATTCTGCTGGTGGAGTCACTGTGTACATACAATACTTATCCTGTACTGATCCTGAGTTACATCTGTACTCAGAGCTGCACTCACTGTCTGCTGGAGTCACTGTACATACATCTAGCTGATCTAGTCACATCTGTATTACTCAGAGCTGCACTCACTATTCTGCTGGTGGAGTCACTGTGTACATACATACATTACTTATCCTGTACTGATTCTGAGTCACATCCTGTATTATACTCCAGAGCTGCACTCACTATTCTGCTGGTGGGGTCACTGTGTACATACATACATTACTTATCCTGTACTGATCCTGAGTTACATCCTGTATTATACTCCAGAGCTGCGCTCACTATTCTGCTGGTGGAGTCACTGTGTACATACATTACTTATCCTATACTGATCCTGAATTACAGCCTGTATTATACTTCAGAGCTGTGCTCACTATTCTGCTGGTGGAGTCACTGTGTACATATGTAACTCAGGATCAGTGCAGGATAAGTAATGTAATGTATGTACACAGTGACTCCACCAGCAGAACAGTGAGTGCAGCTCTGCAGTATAATACAGGATGTAACTCAGGATCAGTACAGGATCAGTAATGTAATGTATGTACACAGTGACTCCACCAGCAGAACAGTGAGTGCAGCTCTGCAGTATAATACAGGATGTAACTCAGGATCAGTACAGGATCAGTAATGTAATGTATGTACACAGTGACTCCACCAGCACAACAGTGAGTGCAGCTCTGCAGTATAATACAGGATGTAACTCAGGATCAGTACAGGGTCAGTAATGTAATGTATGTACACAGTGACTCCACCAGCAGAATAGTGAGTGCAGGTCTGGAGCATAATACAGGATGTAACTCAGGATCAGTGCAGGATAAGTAATGTAATATATGTACACAGTGACTCCACCAGCAGAATAGTGAGTGCAGCTCTGGAGCATAATACAGGATGTAACTCAGGATCAGTGCAGGATAAGTAATGTAATATATGTACACAGTGACTGCACCAGCAGAATAGTGAGTGCAGCTCTGGAGTATAATACAGGATGTAACTCAGGATCAGTGCAGGATAAGTAATGTATGTACACAGTGACTGCACCAGCAGAATAGTGAGTGCAGCTCTGGAGTATAATACAGGATGTAACTCAGGATCAGTACAGGATAAGTAATGTAATGCATGTATACAGTGACTCCTCCAGCAGAATAGTGAGTGCAGCTCTGGAGTATAATACAGGATGTAACTCAGGATCAGTACAGGATAAGTAATGTAATGTATGTACACAGTGACTGCACCAGCAGAATAGTGAGCGCAGCTCTGGAGTATAATACAGGATGTAACTTAGGATCAGTGCAGGATAAGTTATGTAATGTATGTATACAGTGACTCCACCAGCAGAATAGTGAGCGCAGCTCTGGAGTATAATAGAGGATGTAACTTAGGATCAGTGCAGGATAAGTAATGTAATGTATGTACACAGTGACTGCACCAGCAGAATAGTGAGTGCAGCTCTGGAGTATAATACAGGATGTAACTCAGAATCAGTACAGGATAAGTAATGTATGTACACAGTGACTCCACCAGCAGAATAGTGAGTGCAGCTCTGGAGTATAATACAGGATGTAACTCAGGATCAGTGCAGGAGAAGTAATGTAATGTATGTACACAGTGACTGCACCAGCAGAATAGTGAGTGCAGCTCTGGAGAATAATACAGGATGTAACTCAGGATCAGTACAGGATAAGTAATGTATGTACACAGTGACTGCACCAGCAGAATAGTGAGTGCAGCTCTGGAGTGTAATACAGGATGTAACTCAGGATCAGTACAGGATAAGTAATGTATGTACACAGTGACTGCACCAGCAAAATAGTGAGTGCAGCTCTGGAGTGTAATACAGGATGTAACTCAGGATCAGTGCAGGATAAGTAATGTAATGTATGTACACAGTGACTGCACCAGCAGAATAGTGAGTGCAGCTCTGGAGTATAATACAGGATGTAACTCAGGATCAGTGCAGGATAAGTAATGTATGTACACAGTGACTGCACCAGCAGAATAGTGAGTGCAGCTCTGGAGTATAATACAGGATGTAACTCAGGATCAGTACAGGATAAGTAATGTATGTACACAGTGACTCATCTTTTTATGTATATTCTATTTATATATAACCTGTACCGTCCTGTTGAAAGTTGGAGCTACCCTTAAGTGCACCATATTGAAAGCAAAGCAATAATCTCCCCTTTATTGGAGTCACTAGGTTTTAGTCTGTTGTTGAATCAGCGCTCCGTACATATATTTCCCATTTCCGCACGCTCTGTCCTATCTTTGGCATGTGCTTTGTCAGCACAGCTATTTCATATGTATGAGTCTCGGCTCATCCATCAGATCTCAGTCCCAGCTAGAAGTGCGCTCGCCCTGTGATAAGGCCGCAGATATAAACATTATACTGTGTCCGCTAATAGCTGCTCTGCAGGTAGTGAACACAGGGATCGGTGACACATATGATACTTATCATATGGATAGGTGATACATGGTATTTACGGGATAACCCCTTTAAGGGGCAGGTCTACTTTAGACCCATGTGTCATACATAAAGCTGTTTATGGCAGGCTGTATTGCCTCTGTGGGGCGGCAGGTTCTCAGGACGTCATGCTGTCTGGTTACAGGGAAGCCCTGCTGAGTGATCTCTGTCATAGTACTGTATTAGAAAGTTGCTACATGTGCAATAGCCTAATATACACAGTAACATGGTCTGTAGGCTGAAAAAGGCATCTGTCCATGTGCTGCCCAGGATTCAGAGGACGGCAGAAAACCGGCATGTGGTCGAAGCCAATTTTCTGCATCTTTGTGGAAAAGAAATTTCTTCCCAAATCTGTCAATCAGAATAATACCCCACTAGTAACAGTGACCTCTCCAATACTGACCCCTGTGGTACCTCACTAGTAATAGTGACCTCTACAATACTGACACTGAGGTACCCCACTAGTAATAGTGACCTCTCCAATATTGACTCCTGTGGTACCCCACTAGTAACAGTGACCTCTCCAATACTGACCCCTGTGGTACCCCACTAGTAACAGTGACCTCTCCAATACTGACCCCTGTGGTACCCCACTAGTAACAGTGACCTCCCCAATACTGACCCCTGTGGTACCCCACTAGTAACAGTGACCTCTCCAATACTGACCCCTGTGGTACCCCACTAGTAACAGTGACCTCCCCAATACTGACCCCTGTGGTACCTCACTAGTAATAGTGACCTCTACAATACTGACCCCTGTGGTACCCCACTAGTAATAGTGACCTCTCCAATACTGACTCCTGTGGTACCCCACTAGTAACAGTGACCTCTCCAATACTGACCCCTGTGGTACCCCACTAGTAATAGTGACCTCTCCAATACTGACCCCTGTGGTACCCCACTAGTAACAGTGACCTCCCCAATACTGACCCCTGTGGTACCCCACTAGTAATAGTGACCTCTCCAATACTGACCTCTGTGGTACCCCACTAGTAACAGTGACCTCTCCAATACTGACCCCTGTGGTACCCCACTAGTAACAGTGACCTCTCCAATACTGACCCCTGTGGTACCTCACTAGTAATAGTGACCTCTCCAATACTGACCCCTGTGGTATCCCACTAGTAATAGTGACCTCTCCAATACTGACTCCTGTGGTACCCCACTAGTAATAGTGACCTCTCCAATACTGACTCCTGTGGTACCCCACTAGTAACAGTGACCTCTCCAATACTGACCCCTGTAGTATCCCACTAGTAACAGTGACCTCTCCAATACTGACCCCTGTGGTACCCCACTAGTAACAGTGACCTCTCCAATACTGACCCCTGTGGTACCCCACTAGTAATAGTGACCTCTCCAATACTGACCCCTGTGGTACCCCACTAGTAATAGTGACCTCTCCAATACTGACCCCTGTGGTACCCCACTAGTAATAGTGACCTCTCCCATACTGACCCCTGTGGTATCCCACTAGTAATAGTGACCTCTCCAATACTGACCCCTGTGGTATCCCACTAGTAATAGTGACCTCTCCAATACTGACCCCTGTGGTACCCCACTAGTAATAGTGACCTCTCCAATACTGACCCCTGTGGTACCCCACTAGTAATAGTGACCTCTCCCATACTGACCCCTGTGGTATCCCACTAGTAATAGTGACCTCTCCAATACTGACCCCTGTGGTACCCCACTAGTAACAGTGACCTCTCTAATACTGACCCCTGTGGTACCCCACTAGTAATAGTGACCTCTCCAATACTGACCCCTGTGGTACCCCACTAGTAACAGTGACCTCTCCAATACTGACCCCTGTGGTACCCCACTAGTAATAGTGACCTCTCCAATACTGACCCCTGTGGTACCCCACTAGTAATAGTGACCTCTCCCATACTGACCCCTGTGGTATCCCACTAGTAATAGTGACCTCTCCAATACTGACCCCTGTGGTATCCCACTAGTAATAGTGACCTCTCCAATACTGACCCCTGTGGTACCTCACTAGTAATAGTGACCTCTACAATACTGACCCCTGTGGTACCCCACTAGTAATAGTGACCTCTACAATACTGACCCCTGTGGTAACTGCTGCGCCCTCTGCACTTTGATTGACAAGATCAGGCAGTGTAAAATGTCTTAACATCTAGCCCTATCAATCAAAGTGCAGAGGGAGCGACAGCTGCAGAGAGAGCAGAGCCTTTAGGTGTAATGGTAACGCCCCCGTTGCTCCTAGAGGCTCATTTGCATATAATAAAACATCATTTTTCTCAGCAATGCGGGCACATATGACCATGGGACTAACACCGATGCCTTCAGCTGCCGAGTGCACATGTAACAGGTCATAGGGACAAAACTGCCCTTTAAGAAATTCTGCGACCCCCTAAAAACTGCAGTTGAAAGGGCAGAAATATAATATATATATTTATATAAAAGTTATGTCACTGGTCATATCTGTTGCTGACAGCTGCTCCTGCTATGCTGTAGAATTTGCAGACAGAGGCCCTTTACAGTAGAAGTGTAGATGTGTAGGTCTAGTTTTTTTTCTACGGCCTGCCACTCTCCAGCTACACAAAAGATGGCCGCCCCCTCGCTCGTACCTGGCGTCCAAACAGTTAAATAGTAAACTCCAACATTTCTGTAATGTTAGCCAACAGATTATAATTTCATGTACGGCGGGGAAAGCGCGCCACATCCTGTAAACAGCTCGATGTTTGTTCTATGGGTGTGAATGTGTTTTTCACCGCCCTATACTGTGCCAAAATGAAATCCCACAAAAATTCCGATTTCCAGGAGAGGAGTTTTTGCTCGCCGCTCTGAAGGGGGGTGATGTCTAAAGGGTTTATTTTTGGTGGGCTGAAGGGGAAACAAATCGTCACCTCAAGATGGGAACTGAGCCAAATTCAGCACAAAAATGTCTACAGCGAGACAATATGGCCATTCATGATGGCTGCCGATATAAGATGGAGCTCTGTCCGAAAATGACCAATCAGATTTCAGCTCTTATGTCTGTAAATAGAAAGTATTGCTCTGATTGGTTGCTGAGCAGACAGGAAGTAGTTGATAGTCGCAACCAATCAGAGCCCAGCTTTATTTTTGTCAGGGGGGCCTTACCCTCTGCGTTGGTGTCGTTTTGATAAATCTTCCCTAAGTGACTCCTAACCAGTTCACTGCCAGGATAGATTTAGGCCTTAAAGGGGTTTCGCAACCTTATACTTTTTTTGACATATCTTGTGTATATGCCGAAAATATCTAAGGCTAGTTTCACACCGGTGCTTGACATCTCCGGCAGGCTGTTCTGGAAGGGAGTAGCCTGTCCGAGATGTCTGTATCCAGCTTTGCCGGAAGCTACAGTGTTGCCG
The DNA here is from genome assembly GCA_033119425.1 of Bufotes viridis. Taxonomy (NCBI): domain Eukaryota; kingdom Metazoa; phylum Chordata; class Amphibia; order Anura; family Bufonidae; genus Bufotes; species Bufotes viridis. The sequence continues at coordinate 14,318 of JAKVIS010000825.1, read as the reverse complement.
TCCGGCTCCGTTAACTGTAATGTGGACTGGTTGAGATCTAGCCGCAACATGGCAAGTATGCCGCGAATCGGCGGGATAAAAACTGCTGCATGCAGTGGTTTTAGGCTGCATTCACATCTCCGCTTTGGAGATTTGGCTGCCTGATTCGGCACAAATGCCGGCTGTTGGCCGGACCGTCTTTTTGTCCGGCATTTATGCTGGAAATTTGCTGGATCACCTCTAGGCCTCATTGCAGTCGATGGGAATCCAGCGGTAGAGGATCTGGCAGGCTGCTGGAGATGTGAACAAAGCCTTAGGTCAATTCTCGCCATATTCGCTGGGTTGCGGCCGGATCGTCATCGGTCCCCAATATAGTTAATGGGGCCGGACGACATCACTGTAGCTTCTAGCAATGCCAGATCCAGACATCTCCGGCAGGCGGCTCTCTGCCAGAACAGCCTGTCGGAGATATGAATCTAGCCCAAGGTGGTAATAGTCCTTTAAAGGGGATTTTACGGATTCAGGATATGAATATCCTCAGGAGAGGTCATCAATATTAGGTCTACGGGGGGCCAACTCCCGACGCCCCCGCTCATCAGCTGTTTGATCGAGCACTGCGGCCTCTTCATTGCTTACTCGCAGACGACTTCCGGGAACTTTGTCTACTGGTGTAAACCATGAGGAGGCTGCAGCACTCGCGCAAACTCCACTTCAGTCAGCTGATTGGTGGGTATGCCATGAGTCGGACCCCCACCATTGATGACCTATAATGAAGGTATTCCATGGGATAGGTCATCAATATCTGATCAGCGGAGGTCCGACTCCAGACGCCCTCCCTGAGCCGCCGCATCAGCTTCATTGTTTATCAAGCACAGCGATTGTTGTTCAGTGGAGCTTGCACTTGGTACTACAACTCTCTGCTCTAAAGTGAACGAGACCGAGCCGCAGTACCAGGCAGAGCCGCTACAAACGTATGGCACTGTGCCTGCTGAACAGTCAAAGGGGATACCTCACTTATTAACTGTTTGGTGGGGGCATCGGAAGTCCCTTACAACCCCTTTAAGATGCCAGTTAAATTGGATCAAAGTTGGTTTTTGGACCTGGCGATTTCAGCAGCGACTTTAATATTGATGGCCTGATGGCCTTCACGGGAGGAGTAGCCGCTCTTTTGGCTGGCAGTCATCTACAGTTTGAAGGGTGGTTACCTAGCAGTAGGTCTCGCCTTTGTTGGTGACTACCCGGTACCTCCGTAATGTGGTGTACACCAACATTGTCACCTTCTGAGGCGTCGCCAGCACTTCTATCCGCCCATCACATACCCATGTAGGCTGCAGCAGATTAATGTGTCCACTGAATATTTCTAGCCACGGTGCCATCTAGGTGCCAGCTGACGCGTCCCTTTAATTATCAGCCAGTTCATCCTCCATAGGCACGCGTCACGGAAACCCATCTATATGCTTATTATAGTTTCATGCAGATTGTATTTAGTCGCCCTATAGTGCACAAGTAGAAAACTTTCTCCGCGTCGTCTGACTGTTACAAGGAGCCAATTTTCAGGATCTGAGCAATGAATAATTCAATCTGCTCCGACCTCCTCTTCCTCTGCTCTTTGCAATTAACAGCGTTTTTTGCTCAGAATAACCGTATCATCTGTTCGGATGCGAACACACGGAGGATATTGGTTTTATTACAGTGATAAAAGACACCCACATGTGTTTTTCCATGGGATTAGTATTGTTTCCAGCACTGCGGATCGTTGTCAAGCCACGTTCAATTAGTGCACTGTGTGAGACTACTATTATGTGACGCCATATGGCACTATTATTAGTGTTTTACTGTAAGGACTGTAACGTAGTAGAATTTTGGGATATTAGAGGGATGCTGTATGGCAGTATTTTACGTGGGAACTGTATGAAGTTATTTGGCTACTGTAAGGGACTATTACTATATAGCAACGTTAGGTTACCGTATAGGATCGTTATTTGGCTCTCGTGCTACTTGGGGACACGTCACTGTGAACGCCAGTCACTGGCTGCAGCGGCGCACCTGAGGCTAACCATCTGGAAATTTACAGTACAGGGCCCGGAGGACGCTGAAGGAAGCTATGGAGCCGGAATGGAGGGGCAGGTGAGTATTATTTTAAAAATAGTTAAATAGTCCCCAAAGTTGGACAACCCCTTTAAGATGGTGCTACTGTATACTTAGGATTCCATATGGTGGTTATATATGAGGACTGTACCTACAGACTGCATGAGCCTGTTACGGTATGGTAATAATACTAAGATATATATAATAATATCCCAATTTTTCCCAAGCATGGCTCGGCGGTTCCTTGAGACCTGGTCAATGTCTTGGTGGTTGGGTACAGAATTTTTTGGCATGCACATTCTATTTGTTGGAGATTTCAGAGATATTACCTTATGTGCCCTGCCTGGCTGCACATGGCTCTGCTCCCCTGTAATCCCTGACATCTCACGAATACCTACTGGTGCTGCACCTACACTGGGAATTTCCAGACTTGCTCAGGTTGTTTTTTTCTTTACCTGCAGTATTGAAATACTTTAGGACATGTCAGTCTGTGTACTGATGCGTCACCGAGGACTTTAACAGAGCGCTGCTCTGGGGCCGCTTAACAGGGTTCCAGATACCAGGACGCATTCATTTCAACAGGGGCAACTTTACAGGCCTAATTGGGAGGTCTGCACCCCATGAGGAGGTCCTGCATAAAGTACTGGTATAAAGTGAGGCTGAGGACGCAACATGGCAGGATTGGGTGTTGTGTGTTCCCCTTTAAAGGGAATCTGTCACTACCAGTTTGGACTATTCTCTGACTACTACAATTACATGAGTAGTACTGCACATAAGGCTACATGCACACGACAGTTGTTTTTTGCTGTCCGCAAATCGCGGATCCGTCTTCCTTTTTTTTTCACATCCACATCCGTTCCGTGTGTCCGCAAATTTTGTAGGTTGTGTTTCCGTGTGTCTTCTGTTTTTTTTGCGGATCTGCCAAAAAAAAACCCGGAAGGCTTGAACCAGTTTCTTAAAGTACCTGTACAAGTGCCCTGGTTTCCAAGCAACCATTTGCAAAAAAAACGGATGCGGATGACAAACAGATGTCTTCCGTTGGTCATCCGCATTTTTTGCGGACCCATTGACTTCTATGGGTCCGCAAATCGTTTTTTGCGGACAAGAATAGGACATGCCATATTTTTGCGGACAGGCAATGGAAGAGGCATCCGCATTTTTTACGGATCCATAGAAATGAATGGGAAACCATCGGATCCGCAAAAAAAACGGAACGGAGGCTGCAAAAAACCACTGCCGTGTGCATGTAGGCTAAGGAGGTTTATTTTCCTACTGCTCAAACCTGCACTGAAATACATTGTTAGGACTTCTGTGCATGCGCACAGGAGCCCTCTCCAAAGCTGACGGCGGGGGAACAGTAGTAAAGTGAAAATAGTGATCTGGACTCTGCCGGATCCGTGCTGCCGCTAGTGCACGTGTGCCCCCGGACTGCCACTCTGGCCCTATTGACTATAATAGGGGCGGGCCGGAGTTCCGGCAGCAGCACGGCAAACATGCCGAGAGGCGGCCGGAATAAAAGTACGACATGTCATAGGAGCAGCCTGGAGCAGCCTGCCGGAGTTCCTGGCCGCTAGTGTGAAACTAGCCTAATACTGCAGATAATAATCTAGAATTGTGGTGACAGATTTGGGGTGCAGTCACACGACTCTATGTATTTTGCAGTCTGCAAAACACGGATCCGTAATAAAATACAGATGGCGTCCGTGTTTCATTTTTTTTTTTTGCGGATCTATTGTAACAGTGTCTATTCAAGTTTGCAAAATGGACAAGAATAGGACATGTTCCTATCTTTTTTGCAGGACTGCGGAACAGACATATGGATGCGGACAGCACGCGGTGTGCTGTCCGCATTTTTTGCAGACTTAGGCCTCATGCACACGGCCGTTGTTCGGGTCCGCGTCCGAGCCGCACATTTCGCGGCTCGGCCGCGGACCCATTCACTTCAATGGGGCCGCAAAAGATGCGGACAGCACTTCGTGTGCTGTCCGCATCCGTTGCTCCGTTCCGTGCATCCGCAAAAAAAATAGAGCATGTCCTATTCTTGTCCGTTATGCGGACAAGAATAGGCATCTCTATAATGGGCCGCATTCCATTCCGCAAATTGCGGAACGGAATGCAGAGCAGCTTCCGCGGTTTGCGGACCGCAAAACACCAACGGCCGTGTGCATGAGGCCTTATTGAAATGAATGGGTCCGCCTCCTATCCACAAAAAATGCAGAACGTATGTGAAGCAAAAGTATGGTCGTTTAAATGGGGCCCTTTAGGAGACAATTGCACACCACAGTAGGTGCAAACAATTCAACTTTACTGAACACAACTGCAATTACAGCAAAACAAATGAGGCTCACGCACATGGCCGTAAATGTTTTGCAGTCCGCAAATCGTGGATCCGCAAAACACGTATACCGAGTGAGTGCATGCCAACTCCTGCAGAAATGTCCTATTCTTGTCCGCAAAACGGACAAGAATAGGACATATCCTATTTTTTTTGCAGGGCCACGTAACGGATTTACGGATGTGGACAGCACATGGGTGTGCTGGCTGCATCTTTTGTGGCCCCCTTGAGTTGAATGGGTCTGTAACCGATCCGCAAAAAACGCGTATTGGATGCAGACCAAAATTACGTCTGTGTGCATTAGCCCTCATACGGGTTGTCCAAGGCCTAAAAAAAATGTAGACATGGTATGGCATGGGCTAAAAAAGAAAAAAAAAACCACTCACCAGGCTGGAGCCTCCAGATTCATGTGGATCGCTTCCCATCTCAACCAATTCTGGTCCCAGAGGTCGACAGTGGCACCACAAAAGCCCCATATGCAATCTCCCCTTATTGGGAATAAACCCCCCTATTATATTCCAATCTGGCCTTACTTCATTTTTCCTGAGTCTACCAGGCTTCCCTATCACACCATGTGGCTTCAGCCACAGGCTGGCGACGCTTCCTAAACTTGCTGCACAGCAGAAATTGCACAGCACAACATAACATACATAGCATAATGACATGTCCCATAGAAAGCTGACCCCCAGACGGCCATCATTCCTGCAGCCATATTCCGCGGCCTGTTAGGGCTGATCATGGAGAATGTATTGCAGAGGAATGGCAGGGGTATGGTCATATAGCGAGGCACAGGCTATAACATGGCAGAGTACTATATGAAAGAATATAATGACCGCTTGCATTGGGTGTTAGAACATTCACACTCCTGAGCTTCAGACCTGACATCATTACCGGAATCGTGACTTACCAGTGCAGGGTTAATGATGGCGGCGTCGCCACCGCCCCTTGTTCTGATCAACGGTTCATTGTGCATTGAGCTCTGGATAATATCAGGTTACTCGTAACTATCTGGATGATGATTCTGCTGCGTGGAAACCGATTTTGACTGATGGATTTATCTGACATGACACCATAATTATTGTGACAAAGGATCGGCGGTGCAGCCCACATCGTTTCTCGGATAAATGGGGCGGTGGCGTAATGGGGGGAGCACTGTGTGCTGGAGGGGATGAGTGTCTCCCGAAGGCCGTATCGAAAGCTGCGCCGTAATTTCCGTGTCTTATCTTTGTATTTCCACGGATGATTGATATTAATATGACGGGGGCAGGAATCGTCTCTAAGGAATGAGTTTTTTACAATCCATTTAGTTTGAAGGTGGCCAGGATTCGAAAAACATGGCTGCATTTTGTCCATAAAACAGCGCCGTACCTGTCTACTAGTGGTGTGCGATATTGCAGCTGAATCCCATTCACTTCAATTGAGCTGAGTTGCAATACCAGGCACAGCCCATGGACAGGTGTGGCGCTGTTTCTGGAAGAAGGTAGGCATGTTGTTGTTGAACCCTACTGACCTGTCTCATGTTCATGTCATTAAATGTATTGTCCCTTGAAGATTCATGGCTGCAGATTGGGTACTGGCAGGCTTCTGGTCGGCGTTCGTCATGGCGGGCTTCTGCTCGGTCACTATCATGGGGTACTAGACTTTTGACTTTGGAGTTGAAGAATTTTTGGGGGATTTATGGCCTTTTCCTTTAAATGGATATGTCTATGCTTCTACAACATTCTCTGCCAAGAGGACTTTTCCTTCGCCAATGCTCAATAGCCTTTCTGCTTTACTGCATAGTCCTGCCTCGCGCCTCATTGAGGCACAAAGGCGCTATGAAACCCGTGCCTTGTAAGAGAAGAAAAAAAAAATCAAAGTTCCTTGATCTTATCATTTGAAGATCTCTGAAGTGACATGTGTTCTGTGTGGGCTGCCATCTCCCGGCATCTGACAGACTGTTCTGGAGAACAGGAAGAACTAATTCAAATGGACATTACAAGGCAACACTATCTGGTCCAAAAACTCTGCAGTGCGTGTGTGTAGCAGAGCCGTTTAGGCTGTACACCATGGGCACTGCTCTATGGGAGAGTTTGCAGTCTGAAATGCATTTTTCTTTAGCTGACACTGCATATGGGTGGCACTTACTTGAAGGATATCTCCATTTTTAAAAACACTGCAGATTTTAAATCGGCAGAAAGAGTTGAGTAACTTTGTAAATACTCTGCTTTACTGTTTTTCTACTGGTTCTGAGTCATTTCGCATAGATTTCTTGAATCCTAGCAAGAGCTGCTATTCTGCTAGTGACCTCTAGGCAGTGGTTTAGCTCCGCCCTAATCTCTGTCATGTGACCAGACTGCTGAGCTCTTCCTTTTAAAGGGTTTCTGTCACCAGAATTGACCCTATTAAACTAGCTGACATTAGCGATGTGCCAAAGTCAGCTGAACCTAACTAGCCTACTCCTACTTTTATCTATGCCCCCGTTACTCCAGAAATATAACTTTTATAATATGCTAATTAGCCTTTAGGTGCCTTGCCCCTGCTCGTAGAGGCTCCGTTCTCCCACCTCTGGCCACGCCCTGCTACACTAGATTGACAGGGACAGTCAGCGTTGGTCTCCTACTGCCGACCCTGTCTGCAGTATAAATCTCGTGCCTGCTCCGTCTGGTTCCGTATTCGCAGTGATTGAAGGGCACTCGCCAGCTGCCGGCTTCCTCACTACTGAACGGTGCGAGATTTCCACAGCGCACAGGGCTGGCAGTTGGAGGTGAAGGCTGCCTGGTCCTGTCAATCTAGTGTAGCAGGGCGTGGTCAGAGGTGGGAGAACGGAGCCTCTAGGAGCACCTAGAGGCTAATTAGCATATTATAAAAGTTATATTTCTGGAGTAATGGGGGAATAGATAAAAGTAGAAATAGGCTAGTTAGGTTCAGCTGACATTAGCACATCGCTAATGTCAGCTAGTTTAATAGGGTTAATTCTGGTGACAGAAACCCTTTAAAGGGGTATTACCATGTTAACACTGGGACTGCTGTCACTGTATGAATGGTGGGGGTGAATTCGACAAAAGCCTTTCCCGCAGTTTCTCTGCCTCTGATTTGCAGGGAACTACAAAACCGCATCCCCCCCCCCAAAAAAAAAAAAATGGGCGCTGTGCAGGCGCCACCAGTCTGTAAGTAGTGACATACCTTCGTTCTATGCTACCTTTTTTGGCTTGGCAACTTGCTATAAGTTGTAAAGGACATACCAGGCCACAGGGCCCGAGGGTCCCCCTACCACATAAGAGAACACCACTATTATAAATGACATGTAGTAAGTGGGGGCCGTTTACAGATATTGCATTGGGGCCCTCCTGTGAGGCACCTTCTTTGCTCTGTCGCCCCTTGCAGTGCAAAGGAGGTTGGAAGTTATGTGTCAAATATTCGGAGCAAGAAGCTGGTTACCTTTCTTACAATTTTTGGTTTTACCTCCCCGAATGAGTTAAAGATGCACTAAAAATCATTAGTTGGGAGCAAAACTAAAAAGTAGACAATTCCTTTAAATGCCATTTTTATGGTTACAGGGGATTTCTGGGACTTAAAGGGCTTCTGTCACCCCCGATTTAGCAATTTTGAGTAGTGGACATTAGCTATTTGCTAATGTCCGCTGAGTTCATACATATTACTATTACCTCTGTCTGTGCTCTAAATTCTGTAAAAATCGCACTTTTATGTTATGCTAATTTCTTCACTACCAGCAAGTTGGGCGGTTACTTGCTGGTAGCCGCCGCATCCTCGGACTATAAACACGCCCCCTCCTCCACTTGATAGACAAGGCCAGCGAGCGCTCTTCTCCTCCCGCTGGCCCTGTCTTCCCATGAAATCCCGCGCCTGTGCCGTAACGGTCTTCATTCGGCGCAGGCGTTCTGAGTGAAGGGCGGGCGCTGCCAGCTCCTTCACTCCAGAGCGCCTGTGCCGAATGGCGACCGACTACAGCGCCATGGCTCATGAGACAGAGCCAGCGGGAGGCGAAGAAGCTGCTCAGCTGGCCTGCAAGTCGAGAGAGTGCGTGCTAGTCCAGCTAGCTAATCGACTTGCTGTATGAAAAAATAACATGACTAAAGTGCGATTTACAAAGCACAGAAGATAATAATAATGTATGAACTCAGCGGACATTAACAAATAGCTATGTCCACTCAAATGCTAAATGGGTGTACAACTGCTAATATCAGATCGGTGGGGGTCTGAATTCACTGGAAGGGGCCGTGGAGCTTGGAATGAGTGCTGTGACCTCTTCCTCGGCCTGTCACCTTATGTCAAGTGAATGGGATTAAGCTGCATTACCAAGCACGTCCACTGTTCATTGGATGGCGCTGTGCCTGGTATACTGGGAAGAGGCTGCAGCGCTCACCTTAGTGCTGATCGCAGGGGTGCAAGGAGTCAGACCTCAATGATTTATTAGTGACTATCTATCCTGGGAATAGGTCATCAATATGTAAGTCCTGGAAACCCCTTTAAGGGGGAAGGTCAGATGCTAAGTGACCTCTTTTAGAAATGTTTTCCATAGGTTAACCAGGGCATTTCTATTACAGAAGAGAGATTGTAATCTTTATATTTCTACAATGCCGGCTTCGCGGTGGCGGTACAATAACACCGGCTGACCTCATGGCGAGAAACATTTCAGAAACAAAGGTAGATTATGATCAGACATTGTGACAAACACTTCAGTGAATGCGGAGGTTCTGCCACATACAGTGACTTAAAGGGGAACTGAACCAAAAGCATTAAGGAACTGAACCTAACTTCTGCCCTACCACAGAGTTTATGGAGTCTTGACTGAATGTTTTAACCATATGGATGCTGGAGTGAAAAATTGCGTATTTTAGGAGTGATGACATTTATGGATGTGTACCTTAAAGGGGTTCTCCGGGAATTAAGAAAATGAAAATACTTAAAGATTACATTATTATAAATATATTCCCAAATACCTTTCATTGCTTAGAATGGCTCGTTTTATCTAGGGAGCAATCATTAGGAAAAATAAAATGGCTGCCGTCCTATTAGTACACACAAAACCTGTCCTAATCACACAGAAGGACAAGTTACTTCACAACACTGCGTTAAAGAGCTGCCTCATCTTCCTCTCTGCTCTGCTTGTCAGGGGTTATGATCCTGAATACAGATGATAAGATCTTCAGCTGAATCTCTGTAGGAATGGTGTTTATGGAGGTGGGGATGTGGATAACGGGCAGCAATTGTATGCAGTCTCCATTACCACAGCCCCACATTGTCCGTCGTTTCTGTACTTCATGTCTCCTCGTGAACTCCATTTCTACAGAAATTTAGCTGAAGATCTTATAATCTGTATACAGGATCATTATCCCTGACAAGCAGAGAAGAGAGGAGGCTGAGGCAGCTCTTTAGCTCAGTGTTGTAAAGTAACTTGTTCTCCTGCGTGATTAGGACAGGTTTTGTGTGTACTAATAGGACGGCAGTATTTGTGAATATATTTATAATAAAGTAATATTTAAGTATTTTCATTTTCTTAATTCCCGGAGAACCCCTTTAAAGAGGAGCTGTTGCCTCTCCCAAAATGTCTTATTTTTTTTTTTTTAATCGTTGTAAGATGCAGCAGTTGCTTCTCTACAGTACCTCTGAGAGACTGTGTTGCGAGAGTGGAGAGGGAGGAGCAAGATGCAGCTCTGCTTCTCTACAGTACCTCTGAGAGACTGTGCTGTGAGAGTGAAGAGGGAGGAGTAGGATGCAGCAGTTGCTTCTCTACAGTACCTCTGAGAGACTGTGCTGTGAGAGTGAAGAGGGAGGAGTAGGATGCAGAAGGTGCTTCTCTACAGTACCTCTGAGAGACTGTGCTGTGAGAGTGAAGAGGGAGGAGTAGGATGCAGCAGTTGCTTCTCTACAGTACCTCTGAGAGACTGTGCTGTGAGAGTGAAGAGGGAGGAGTAGGATGCAGAAGGTGCTTCTCTACAGTACCTCTGAGAGACTGTGCTGTGAGAGTGAAGAGGGAGGAGTAGGATGCAGAAGGTGCTTCTCTACAGTACCTCTGAGAGACTGTGCTGTGAGAGTGAAGAGGGAGGAGTAGGATGCAGCAGTTGCTTCTCTACAGTACCTCTGAGAGACTGTGCTGTGAGAGTGGAGAGGGAGGAGTAAGATGCAGCAGTTGCTTTTTTCCCTCTTAGAGACTGTGTTGTGAGAGGGAAAGGGGAAAAAGAAGATGCAACTCCTGCTTCTCTGTGCTGTGAGAGTGAAAAGGGAAGAGCGAGATGCAGCTGCTACTTCTCTCCTTCTGTGCTGTGAGAGGGAGAAAAAAGATGCAGCTGCTGCTTCTCTACCTCTGAGACAAATAAGGAGGGAGATGCAACTGATGCTTCTCTCCCTTTGTGAGACTATGTGCTGTGAGAGGGGGAAGGAGGAGATAGATGCAGCTGCTGCTTCTCTCCCTTTAAAAGACTATGTGCTGTGAGGGGGGGGGGGGTGAGGGAGATGCAGCTGCTGTTTCTCTCCCTTTAAAAGACTATGTGCTGTGAGGAGGGGGGGGGGTGCGGGAGATGCAGCTGCTGTTTCTCTCCCTTTGACAGACTATGTGCTGTGAGCAGGGGGGCGTAAACATGATTAATAGCAAAATAAGGTGGGGCCCCACCACCTAGTGTAAGAAAATTTAAAGAGCAGCACAAGTAGCAATAATTAAAGGTGTGTATAAAATATTAGAAAACCCACATTATAGCAAAAATCCACTGTATTGTTATTCCCGACAAAAAAGTATGATGTTCTTGTATTTGATTGTGTCCTCACTACCTCTGGGCCCCAGAGCAAGTGATATTGCAGCCATGGCCATGTGAAGGGAGAGGGAGGAGGGAGACGCAGCTGCTGCTTCTTTGCCTCTGAAAGACTATGTGCTGTGAGAGGGGAGAGGGAGGTGGAGAGACATCTGCTTAGCTACAAGCATGCAGGGCAGCTCTGACATCACACTAATAGAAGACCGCCCACATAATAGACATGGAGAGAAGAAGATCATTTACATAATACAGCAGCAGTCCTAAAATATGCAAGTTACAGCATCTATAGATGCCTAAGAAGGTATTGGGACTTTTTATAACAATGGGTTCACTAGCCGCCTCTGTGCTAATGAAACGCATTGTGATTAGCATTATCTAAAGTTTAAAATGCCTCCCCCCTCATTTGCATATGCAGTGCCCCATGCCTCATTTGTATATACAGTGCTCACATCTGGTTTGGATTTATTGGCCCTTTAAGTTATAAGCTGTGACTTTGTCGCCATCACTAATATTGATCCCCTCAGACAGATCGTTGGGAAAATCCATTTTCCTAGGACAAGGACTAAGAGCTGGAAAAAAACGGAACTAAGAATGGCCGCCATGTGTGTTTCTCAGTCTCTGCGGAGAGCAGATCATTGTGCTAATTACAATAATATTGAACATTTATAGTGCAGAGCGAGGCTGCTGCGCTGACCTTGGCACCAGCATAAATCTCTCTCCTCTCCTGGTCGTTTGCTACAGTGTATCATTACAGGTGAAATGTATCAAGTATACTTATCTCGCATATAGTTTCAGGATTGTAACAAGCCTTCATCAGTGAAAAGTATTATTGGGTACAGGTTTTCAGCCCCTGGATATCAACAAGAACTATCCCAGTTACTGACAGCAAGCAGAGGTGTTGACACATGATGAGCTACTGACATACAAAGTATAAGTATGAAGCTGATCAGTTTTTTTTATTTTTTTTATACAATATTTGAGATTTATTATTAGTGTTGAGTGAATCGAACTTCACGAAGGTGACTTCGATCTGAATTTTTAGGGAATTTCCTCGCGCTTTGTGGTAACAAATTAATTTTTACTAAAATCGCGGTAAAAAAATTCATACTCACCTCATCCATTTGCGCGCGAAGAGTCCGCCGTGACCGTCTTTATTGAACATCCTGTGCAAAATCTCGTGCGCGGTGAGGTATGGCGCCATCACGCACCATGCAAGATTTTGCACGGGATCTTCAATCAAGATGGCTGCGGAGGACCCTTCTCGCGCAAATGAATTAGGTGAGTATTTTTATTTTTTAACAGATTAACCCCTGATAGCCCTCGATGGTCATCTCAGATGCCGGGATCAGCGTTGGACACGGCATCTGAGGGGTTTAATGAGGGGGGGAGCGGCCCTCTACTCACAAAGAAGTGCGTTTTGTGACGAAGTAACTTGTCACGAAGCGAATTTCTTAGTGAAATTCGTCGACGCAGCTGAGTTGAAGTTTTGAGAACTTCACTCATCTCTATTTATTACCATAAAGTGAAAAACCTCGCCTCAATTGATTGACTCATGAAAACAAACCTTTTCCATATGCCCGGTTAACCCCTTATTGATCGCTGTAAAAAGGCAGATTGCTGGTCACTAACGGGTTAAGGCGTATAGACATCATAACCGAGACCCCCCTCCCCGTATGGGCACGGGCTCTGAATTACCGCCATGTCTGGCCAGACGTGGCTTCTCCTGGCAAAATCTGGTAGACGCTGGAGATTGGATAGGGGGGTGGTGGAGAAGCCAGGACACTTCACCTGTAGGGGAACGCCCAGCGGACACTTGAACACTCATTTGCATATGGTGTGTGAGATATTAAAATTCTTTTCTCAGGTATCCTTGACGGGTGGAAACCAAAATGCCCACCCAGCTTTCCTGAAGGTGAATTTTCAAGCAGATAGACTGGTGGGGTGTGTGTCACTGCAAATTGTTTGGAAGAGCTAGTCGACAACCCATGTGGGAGTGGTAATTTTGGACATATTAGTTGTCAGCCAGCTTTCCTAGAAACAGATATAACGAAGCGATGACAGAGGACTGAAGGACTACTACTTAGGTGTGATGTGAGGACATACTAGGAGTTAGGCCTCATGCACACGACCGTGTCCGTATTCCGGTCTGGAAACCACGGATCTGCAGAATATGGTCAGCTTCCGTGTGCAATCCACATTTTTCTCACTCCTGTTACTAGAAATGCCTATTCTTGTCCACAACACGGATAAGAATAGACCATGTTCTATAATTTGTGGAACGGACACACAGATGCGGACAGCACAGGGATGACATCTGCGTGCTGTCCGCTTTTTTTTTGTTTGTGGGCCCATAGAAATGAATAGGTCTGTATACAAGCTGTTTTCACACAGTCGCGGCCTTGTTCACATTTGTGTCCCTATTACGTACCTGAAAGAAGCATCCTTATTTAATGTGCGAAGATGTTCGTAAAAGATCCATGGATGGTCCATGTGTCCGTTTTTTTTCACTCCGCGTGTCATCCGTAATCCATGGACGTTGCTCAGCTGAAAATTAATTTCAAGAGCATTTCCTATCTGTCTTCCGTGAAAAATGGACACACCACGGATGCCATCCATGTTGTGTCTGTGATTTTCATGGACCCATAGACTTCGGTGTGCGTGTTTGGTCCGCATCACGGATCAAAGTAATGCATGTCTCCGTGATTTTTTCACTGACTCAGGGCTCATGCATGTATTGCATCCCCCAAACAGCGGGTCTGCAAAATACGGGTCCTGGCTGTTCTGGCACCGCATCACGGATGCGGACCCATTCAAGTGAATCTGGAAGGTCGGTAAGGAATGGAGGCACGGAAGCCCACCCCACTACTTTTTTGCGGTGGGGACCGTTGGATGCGGATCGCAGACCCTATTCAAGTCAATGGGTCCGCGATCTGCATGCAGCGTCCTTACGGTCAGCGCCCGCGCATTGCGGACCGCAATTTGCGGTCCACAGCAAGGACCCGGCCGGCACATGGTCGTGTGCATGAGCCCTCACAGTCAGTGAAAAATACTGATATGTGAACAGACATATTTAAATCAATGGGTAGGTGTGCCGTCCGTGTAAAATGCGGGCAGCACACGTCAGTGTGATCGAGGCCTCAGTGTTTGATCAGTGATTTCCATCAGTA
>JAKVIS010000824.1:0-49633 GCA_033119425.1 Bufotes viridis | reverse complement strand
GCTGTGAATCGCGACTTAAAAGCGACGGTGAGCACCAGAAACCTCACAAAATAGGTGGATTCTACCTCCTAAACACCTGGAGAAGACCACAAGAGGATTTAAATTCTCTATTAAAGGACTTACAAAGCCACCAGAGCCGGTACATAAAAGGCGCGAACACGCTAGCGCCGGGCGCCATTGCTGAACGGAGGTGAGGAGACAGCAAGCAAAGAGAAGCGCTTATGTGGCGGACCCCAATCCTCATCTAACCAGCCTCTAGAGAACATCGTAAGAGGTATCTGAGGAGGCAAAGTGCTGCATTACGGCACGGGAATCGGGACTCTTAATCATACCTGGTGGAGGCAACTCAGGCGCGGAGAAGTGCTAGGCCTCTGTAGAACATCGAACGCTGCCGTGACCGTGGACCAGCGACACTCCATATTTGACTTCTCTTCCACGTCGTGTATATCTCAGAATCAAGACCCTGAAGGGCCAAACTGAGACGGATCGAGCCACAACCAAAAGGTCACAGTGAGTACTTTATGAATGCGGCAGGAACGCATATAATACGGAACTTTACTAATAATTGAACGGGTCTAATCCACAACTATATCTACAGAGCATTAGTAAGGGACTGAGGCCTAACGGACTTGATTTATAATCCGGGACTTGCATTTTCACCAAAACCTTCTATTACTTCTGCACATAATTACCTACGACTGCTACATAAGTTAATATGCAGAGCCACCGCCAATCATACAACACAAGAGGCACTGCAGCTACTCAGCCATTAACATACTCATCGCAGAAGCGCAGAGACAAAGATATTATGGAGAACACTGACAAAGAGGACCACATACCACAAAAAAATAAAACAAATCTACCAAAAATTAAATTCAGCTCTCTGAAAATGGGTAGTGATGAAGATTCTCAACTATCAGATGTTAGGGATAAAGTCTCCGCTGATCAGAGTCAGCATGTAAATTCCTCCCCAGATATCAGCCCTTTAAAACAAAAACCGCGATGGAGCGATGAGGAATCGCAGGAATCACCTTCACAAGTGCATAACCCCATTCTGCATGAGAACTCAGAAGCCTCAGTAGAACTTCTGGAAAGTTTACAATCATCTGATAAATCAGCATCAGAAAGCTTTATAAAAGAATCACTTTTATTGTTAAGGAAAACCTTTGCGCATGATATCTTACAAGTCATAAATCCCATTAAAGCTACAGTGCAAGAAAACTCCAACAGGATAACCCATATTGAGAAAAAAATGGGAGAATTTTGTTCCGTACAAAACTCAATCGCTGATCGCATTAATGAACATTCTGACGACCTGGACCAGATACGTTTAAAACTGGCGGACATAGAAGACCGTAGTAGGAGGAACAACCTCAAGTTCAGAGGTATCCCCGAATCTGTCTCAAATAATGACCTGTCTGATTTCCTAAAAACCTTCATAAAACATCTATTACCAGCATGTTCGGATAGTGAGATTGAAATTGACAGAGCACATAGACTTCCGAAACCAAAATCAATAGATACAAGTGTCCCCAGAGACGTCATTGCTAGGATACATTTTTTACAGTTAAAGAAAAAATCCTACAAAGTATGAGGAAAAACCCAATTTACCAGAAGAGTATGCAGAAATAACCATATTTACTGATCTTTCCAAGACCACAATACAAGCAAGGAAAAACTTCTCCACTATCACTTCAATATTAAGAGAAAATAATGTGCCATATCGATGGGGATTCCCTGTGAAATTACTAGTCCACGCTGACGGGAAAATTATCCCTATAACTACGATTGAACAAGGACATAAATTCATCAAGGATTGGATTCTAGAAGGAAACCCCACTCCCAAATTGAAACCGACGGAAAGAAAAAGAGACGGAAGAAGAAACACAGTATCCCACCTAGACAGACCTCGCTAATCAACTATGATGGACTCTTATTCAACGTTATGCACAGTAGGACGAGTCTACTAACAATAGTTTATTCCTAAATCCAGTCCACTATATAAGGACTTATTAACAACCTTATAATTGTTTGTCAACAACGGATATTTTATCCCAACATCGAATACTACCTTGTGCCCCAAAACTAGTAGCTCACGCTACACCCTAAAACTTCTATAATTCTGGTGTTATTGTTATTTTAACGTTTAAATTATTATTATTTTTTTTTCCTTGTACTCTCTTTACTCTAGCAGGCGGCGTGTCGGGCCTCCCTCCTCGGCTCACTCTGACCTTCCAAGAAGTAGACTCCACCATTGACCGTATACACCTCAACTCTCTGTCTGGCTGTGGTCTTCTAAGGTAGGACAATTATCACACTCATCACCTTGCGAATAACACTCACTACACCACGAATGTCAATCACAATCAAATCCCTGAATGTGAGAGGTCTCAACAGCCCTTTTAAGAGATCACTTCTCAGAAAAGAAATAAGGGAATCTGGTTCGGAGATCTTTTGCATACAGGAATCACATTTTAAACAATCAGACCATCCAGACTTCATTGTTCCCAACTATTCTAAAAAATACCAATCCAATAACACAAAAAAAACAGCAGGAGTGATCACTTTTGTGAAAGACACAACTTCATTTAAGCTACTAGATTCGGTAATAGATAAAAAAGGCCGATATGTTATCACAGTTTGTGAAATAAACAACAAACTGTTGACCATTGTCAATGTATATATCCCCAATGTAGGCCAAATTCCCTTTTTAAACAACATAGAAAAAATAATTGAAAAAGTGAAAAAAGGCAAAGTGATCATTTGCGGTGACATGAACTCTATAACCGATCCAGAATTGGATGCCACCAGTAAACATAAAAAGAAAAAAAGGATTAGTGTCAAACCATGGCTGCAGAAAACAGACATGTATGATGTGTGGAGATGCTTTCATAACACGGAAAAAGATTTTACTTTCTACTCGGTATGTCAAAAATCATATTCGAGAATTGATATGTTTTTACTGACGCAAACACCTTGAGAGATGTTAGGTCATGCGAGATAGGTACAATAACCTGGTCGGACCATGCACCAATCACTCTGATTTTACATAATCCACGTTATCCAACCCATACGTTTCTCTGGAGAAACAACACATTTATAATGACTAAACCTGATATTCAGACAAAAATTAAAGAATCAATGGAAGAATTCTTTAATACAAATGCAGAGTCTGTTGAAGACCCTTTAACAGTATGGACAACTGCAAAAGCATTCATTCGCGGCATTTTAATACAACAATCAGCAAAATACAACAAAAGTACTAACTCTAAATTAACTGAAGTCTTACACTGGGTTCAGACCTGAGCGTTTTGAAGCCTAGCGTTTTATGCGCGTTCAAGACAGGCGTTTAGGCGCGTTTTTTTCAAGCGTTTTTGTAAATAGTGTAGGCGCGTTTAACGCGCGTTTATGTGATTGACTGCATAGTGGACCAATGACCAAACAGCCCTCGCTATATATAGTTTGGCCAATCAGAGTGATTTTGAGGTGTGAAATTCCATGGTGGCTGATATTGTGTGTGTGTTGGCCAAAATGGACTGCTACAGGAGGCGACATGTTGCTGTTGTTGTGACAGCCATCCAACTGGAGCGTTTGAGGAGAAGGAGGGCCAGCAGGCGCCGGTTCTGGGTCCATCCGGTGATTGCACAGCGGCAGGAGAGGGGCCAGTTCTGGGCGCTCTACCAGAACCTGCGTGCCCATGAGGACCATTTTTTTGCCTACATGCGAATGTCCATTTCAAGGTTAGTATGTATACGTGTTTTTCATGTTTTTTGGGTTTTACAGAAAGTGTAGTAATGTCGTAATGTTAATTTTATTTAATTTAATTTGTCTCCAGCTTTGATGAGCTCCTGGGGCTGTTGGAGAGTAGGTTGATGCACCAGGACACCTTCATGCGGGACAGCATTCCACCTGTGGAAAGACTGGTGATAACTTTGCGGTAAGTTTTATATACCTCGTGTCCTTCTAAAACATGTCTATTGTGTAGCGACTGTTTATGATTGTTTTTGCATTTTAGTACTCGTGTGGTTTCTGTGGTATGCCTGTTACCATAATAAATATTCAGCACATGCATCATGTAGCCACCTTTGCAAGGTGTAACCCTTTCCATGGAAAAAGACTCCAAACATATAGTTAGTAATTGTGTTATGTTTAGTGCAATAAAGAAACTCAGTACATTCCCCAACATGTTTATACGGAGTACACAAAAATGACCATAACTTTTGGGCAATACGCAAACAAAATGTTCTTCCTTTTAATTAAAAATAAATAACGTAGTGGCCAACTCAAATACCGGCACTTTAATTCGCATTAACATCTCTCACAGGTCCTCATAATCGGGCGGGTTATTTCTGGTTCCGGATCCCGGCTTGTAGGAATGTTTGGCCGCGTTAGAAGCTCGGCATTGGCCTGTGTGCTGGTGGTGGTGCTTGTGGATGTGGTCAGCCCATACTGGTGCCCATAATGTGGACCTTCTTGGGGGCCATGTTGGTCGTAATGTGGTCCATAGTATCGGCTATATTGTTGCACCGGTTCCCCAGGTTGTGAATATTGCTCTGCATATGTTGATCCCTGTGGCGCATACTGCTGGGGATATATTGGGCCATATGTTGTTGGATTTGTGGGCCCATGTTGGCTAAATTGGGGACCATGTGGGTGGCCATATTGTTGCCCATAATGGGGGTCCTGTATAGGGGCCTGCATAGTAGGCTGCATTGGATCCGGAATTGTATGCTGCCTAGGAGGCTGCCTAGGAGCGGGGATGGGAGGCTGCCTAGGAGCGGGGATGGGAGGCTGCCTAGGAGCGGGGATGGGAGGCTGCCTAGGAGCCGGGAGAGGAGGCTGCATAGGAGCCGGCATCGGGCCATGCAAAGAATCGATTTTTGTGGCCACTTTGGTGCTCATTTCAGAGGCAACTCGGTGGCCATTTCAGTGGCCACTTGTTGAGCAATCTTTGTGGCCTGGTGTGGTGACAGCTGCGGGGCCTGATGTTGGGCCATTACTGGTTCAAGATGTATGACCAGTTGAGTGGCCAGTTGAGTGGCCAGTTGAGTGGCCATTTGTGAGGCCAGTTGTGTGGCCTGCAGGGGTCCCGGCTGGTTTTCCTGGAATGGTGATGCAAAAGTGTCCAGCGTACGGATCAGCATCTCTTGGACAGTGGTGAGTTGCGGTCTGGGGACATTTTGCAATCTGTCCTCCAGACTGAGAAGGAAATACCCGTTGCTGGTCATTTTTGGTACCGGATGTGCCAGGGCATCCAGGCTGGCTATCAGTCGGTCCTCCTGCCGTTCACCTCTCCGCCTTTTTGCCCTTAGCTGGCGAGTCGCTTCTGCCCCAGATGGCCCTGGCTGTGTGGGGCTTGTAAGCGCCGGAGGGCCCTCTGTCCCTGGTGGACTGGTTGGCGCTGAAGATGGTCCTGGCTCGCTGTCCCGAGTGTGGCCAGAGTCCTCTTCCGCCTCATCTGCAGCCTGACTGTGTTCCCAGCTGCTCTCTGTGCTGTTAAAGATAAATATTTTGTTAAATATTTAAAGCATATCATTGTGAATATATGTGACATTATGTAATGCCACATCCTCTCCCCAATGAGGACTACAATGTCTCACCTCCTCATTTCAGTGCAGGGAATCAAGAAGGCCATTTGCTCCGCATGCACATAACAAGAGCGTGTGGGTGAAGAGCCGCTCCTCTGCTCCCTCTCTAGGCGGCGATGTCGTATGAATGCGTCCTTGATACTTTTCCATTTTTTTTGATGGTGTTGACTACAAATATTAAAAATAAAGTTAATGAGCATTATTTCTTATTCTATTTTCAGGTACCTAGGTACAGGCCAGTCGTTGGCGAGTCTGCATTTTTCGTTTTTGATTGGCAAATCCACGGCAAGTGTCATCATCCGTGAGACCTGCGTGGCAATCTGGAATGCACTCCATGCAGCAGTGATGGGCCAACCGCAGAAGGAGCAGTGGCAGGAAATTGCCGATGTGTTCATGCAAACCTGCCAATTCCCCAACTGTGCCGGAGCTATAGATGGCAAGCACATCCGCATTAAGAAGCCGGTGAGAACTGGAAGCCAGTTTTACAATTACAAAAATATTTTTCTTTTGTATTATTTGCGATGTGTGATGCCAACTATAGCTTCCGGTACATTGACGTGGGCTCATATGGCAGTAGGTCCGACTCGGCGGTCTTTGCCCATTCGGAGTTTGGCAAACTGCTCCATGACAAGGCTCTGGATCTCCCTGAGAACACCGCACTGCCTGGCACCACTTCACCAGCGATGCCGTTTGTGTTTGTGGCCGACGAGGCCTTTGCCCTGGGTGAAAACCTAATGAGGCCCTATTCTAGCAGGGGACTGTCTCTAGCCAGACGAGTATTTAATTATAGGCTGACTAGAGCGCGCAGGGTTGTGGAGTGCGCTTTTGGCATCCTCGCCAACAAATGGCGATTTCTCCACACCCCCATCCACCTCAAATTGGAGACTGCAATCTCGGCCGTAAAAGCAGCCTGCGTCCTACATAATTTTGTCCGGGCTAGAGACGGATTTAATTTTGAGGATTCCCTCACCCATTCCCTGCACAGTCATCGGCCGAGTGTTGTGCGTGGCCACAGACAGGGTGCAGCAGTGCGGGAACAGTTCACAGCATACTTTATGTCGCCACATGGGGCCTTACCATGGCAGTTAGACTCGATTTAAATTTATTTGCCATGATTATTTTGTGTTAATATGCGTCCTAATTTATTTGTACAGTAATGTTTGCAGTTTATTTTCACACATATAAATTCTGTTTGACCCATTTTGTCTCATCTTGTTTTTATATATATGATGGGCCATGGAGAGTGGCCTTTAGGAGGCCATATTCCAATCACGTGTGGTACAAAGCATATGGTGGGCGAATTTACGTAACCGCTTTTGGGGGTAACTACTCCACCATTATATTTAGTCCTAATGATGGAGCAATTAATGTGTCCATGCAGGTGCCTATAAATGCGAATGTACGAAAAAGTTTCCCACAACAAACGTGACCCTTCAGCTGAATATAACTCACAACAAATACCATGCTAACATTGTGTGAAGCTATGGTAGAGCATGATCACAGTAGCATGTATGAAACGGCTGGAGGGCCGACATTCGACTGACCTGACGTATACACCACTGAAATTTGTCCGTAAATACATAGGCCACTATCCGTACTATTGTTTTCCATACGTCACCTCACTAGCAATATACTAATCCGCCTAACCAGGCCACAAATAGAGCAAAATATCTGCATTGGACAACATGAGCTTTCATACACAGCGCATACAAACACTATTCAGCTGCACCATTTACACGTCAATCATAGTACTGGCCCATTGCACTGACGCATAATTGTGCGCAGGGGCAACTACCAACTGGCCACATAACAACTGACACATCCCACATACAACTCCTACACAGACCTCACTAGAAGGGAGACATAAAACATGTAGCAGGAGAAAATAACCATTCTGAAAGCCCCCACAGTTTGTGGCGTTTGCTAACATATTTACAGCTATTTAAACAGGTGACACACAGCAGCAGGCAATTACTACAGGCCAGAGGGTACTGGATCCAAATTATGTGCCCATGAGACAAGGCGAACTATGCTAAAAGAGTGGCTATATACTATATTAAGTTTGATTGAGGATGGTGCGGCACTGTAGGTGATGTCCAAATACAGCTACATGCATGCCTGCAAGGCTCCAGCAAGTACAAGACAGCCCACCATTTTGGAAGCTGCATTAGGACATCACCTCAAGCCGTACTGCCAGAGATGGCCGGAGCTATTACATATAATATTTTCAACACCAGTGCACACTAGATTTTGAGGTCAGAACCAAAATCACACATACCTTTGCCTTGTCGGACAGTCTTGGTAAACTGCGGCCACTCTGGCCAGATGGATTTGCAAATGTCCTCCCAGGCTTGTAGTCGGACCCTGCGATTTTTATAATAGGGGTCTTGGGTGTCATATAGGCACCGTTTGGCCTGCACTAGCCTGATAATGTTTTCAGAATCACAGGCCTCCTCCATGTCTGCTCTCCTGCAAAACTCTGGGTGCTTTGCACATGTTGCTTTGGCCTTTTTCAACAGCATGTTGCAAAGTAGCGTCCATAGGCGCGTTTTACGCGGCACAAACGCCCGAACAACACGCCTATGGCGTTTCCCATTGAAGTCTATTGGAACCAAACGCTGGTTAAACGCCCAAATTAACGCAAACATACTTGCCTATGCGTCTGACGTTTTTAGGCGCCTACGAACGCGCATTAAAACGCGCAAGTGTGAACCACCTCCATTGGAATGCATGGTTCCTGTACTGTTGTGCGTTTTTTTGCGCGTTCGAAAGCGGCGTTTTACGCGAATGTGTGAACTGAGGGTTAGAAAAAATAAAGAACCTAGAAAAACAACAAAAAAGATCCAGTACACTCAAGGGTCAAATTGACCTACGTAATGAAAGGTTAAAATTACATGAAATCCTAGTGGGTCAATTCATTAAACAAAATAGGAACACTAAAATGCATTTCTATGCAGAATACAATAAACCAACTAGATTAACCGTAAATAAAACTAAAGGCCCTAAACAAAAAAACAGAATATATGAAATAAATATAGGCTCTTCCAATTTCAAAACATCCAACCCAATAAAAATCTCAAATGAAATAGCCAAATATTACGCGAGCATATACAATTTAAGAGAGGACCCTACATTATCCAAACCAACAGATTTGCAAATTATGGAATATTTACAAAAATGCCAACTTCCCAAATTGGATCAAACCTCGATAAACAAACTCAGGACCCCCATAACAGAAATAGAAGTAAAAACAGCGATTTTGAGGACAAAAACAAAAAAAGCACCGGGCCCGGACGGATACACGGCGGAATTTTACCGTACATATGAAGAACAAATCACACCACACTTAACTAAAGCCTTCAACAGAGGCTTTGAATCAGGATATTTCCCACAAGAAATGTTAAGCGCGCATATAATCACGTTACCCAAACCCGGTAAAGCACCGGACACTCCTGGCAACCTCCGCCCTATATCCCTCTTAAATGAGGATATTAAAATTTATGCACGTATATTGGCCGACAGACTAAAACCAATCCTTCCAAGGTTATTACACTGGGACCAGGTTGGATTCACACCTGGGAGACAAGCTTATGACGGAACACGAAGAGTCATTAATTTACTCCACATTACAAAGAAATATAAAATCCCCTCCATCCTCCTTTCATTAGATGCCGAAAAGGCATTCGATAGACTAAATTGGAAATTTATGAAATTAGCATTAGAAAATTATGATCTGCCCAAAGACTTTATCACTGCAATAACATCATTATATTCCACCCCAACAGCAAAAGTGTACTGTAACGATGTTCTTTCAGAATCATTTACCATCTCCAATGGAACGAGACAAGGTTGCCCATTATCTCCACTTATATTCACCCTATGCATTGAAACTCTTGCATCCCGCATAAGAGCCAATAAGCATATAATGGGAATCCCAGTGGCAGGAGAAGACCACAAAGTCAACCTATTTGCTGATGACATATTACTGACTCTTCGGGAACCAGAAAAGTCACTTCTAAATTTACAAACGGAACTAGCTGCGTTTAGCCTGGTTTCTTACTATAAAATAAACTCTTCAAAATCTTATATTCTTAGTATTGGAGTTAAAAAGAAAACAGTAGCACAATTAAAGGAAGACTACTCATATACGTGGAGACAGTCCACTATTAAATACTTAGGAGTGGAGATAGCACCTGACAATAAAACTATCATTAAACACAACATGGTCCCTCTAGGGGAACAACTAAAAAATCACCTTGAAAAACTCTCAAATGGCATGTGGAGCTGGTTCGGTAGGCTAACTTTGTATAAGATGTTTATATTACCTAAAATACCGTATTTTTCGCCCTATAAGACGCACCGGCCTATAAGACGCACCTGGGTTTTTGAGGAGAAAAATAAGAAAAAAAATATTTTTAACCAAACGGTGTGCTTTTGAAGTAATGGTGGTCTGTGCATGACAGTATTATGGGGGGGATCTGTGGATGGCACTGTTATGTGGGGGAGATGTGGATGGCACTGTGATGGGGGATCTGTGGATAGCACTGTGATGGGGGATCTGTGGATAGCACTGTGATGGGGGATCTGTGGATAGCACTGTGATGGGGGATCTGTGGATAGCACTGTGATGGGGGATCTGTGGATAGCACTGTGATGGGGGATCTGTGGATAGCACTGTGATGGGGGCATTGATGAATGACACTGTAATGGATTGATCTGTGGATGACACATATATTGCATCTTATGCTATATGTGTCATCCACAGATCACCCCAATTACAGTGTCATCCACAGGTGCCCCTTTTCTAAAACATCTGGCCCATGACTGCTTAGGGGCGGAGCCTGGCAACACATGGCGGGCGGCCCGCCGCTAACAGCGTGACTGCTTGTATAACATTTAAAATCTTTAATTATGTCCCCTTATTTCCTAAAAGCCCAGGACAGTAGCGCTCTGCTAACCTGCTATACCGATCCTCTAGCAGGCAGAGCGGTGCGGCGGCAGGCTGGTGTGTAACGTCCTCACTGACGCCATCTGCCTGCTCCTTTCACTTTATGAATGAAGCAGGAGGAGCAGGCAGATGACGTCAGTGAGGACGTTACACACCAGCCTGCCGCCGCACCGCTCTGCCTGCTAGAGGATCGTTATAGCAGGTTAGCAGAGCGCTACTGTCCTGGGCTTTTAGGAAATAAGGGGGCATGATTAAAGATTTTAAATGTTATACAAGCAGTCACGCTGTGAGCGGCGGGCCGCCCGCCATGTGTTGCCAGGCTCCGCCCCCTCCTCCTTCCATGCTGATACATCGCAGGCTGTGCGATGTATCGGCTTCAGCTATAGGAAAATGGTAGTATTCGCCATATAAGACGCACTGCCATTTTCCCCCCACTTTTGGGGGGAAAAAAGTGCGTCTTATATGGCGAAAAATACGGTACTATACATCTTTAGAGTACTGCCCACTCATATACCACAAAAATATATAACAAAGCTACAAAATCAAATGTCAAAGTTCATATGGAACAAAAAGAAACCAAGGGTTTCTGCCAAGATCTTGTATAAAAAAGCCACACATGGTGGAATAAAAGCGCCTAACTTAGAAGCATATTACAAAACCAATTTAATAAAACAATCACTGGAAATACTCCATGCCCCAGACGAACCAAAACCTTGGATTAAAACTGAACTAGAAGCAAATAACATTTCAAACTGGTACCACGCTATTCTTAATAGAGGAAAATTAAAGAAAAAAAATGCTTCACTTTCACCCACTGCGATAGCTTCTATAGACGTCTGGTCCTCAGCTAATTTTAAAGATATTGATAAAAAGAATATGATCACACACAGGATCCCCCTTGAGGCATTATGTGGTTTCCCAAGCCTCTCTGGTGTCAAATCATGGTCAGAGAAAGGAATTAAATATATTAGCAACTTAACCTACGACAACAAAATTCTCGAGTTTGAACAAATACAAAAAAAGTTTGACATACCGAGTCAAGAAATTGACACCTATAACGTTTTAGCCGCACACATTAAGGAATACCCCATAACAGAGGTCCAATACCCAAGTCAGATATCGGACCTACTTACAAAACTACCAGCACAAAAAAACATAAACACTAAGGAAATATACGATATCCTCAATAAAGACACATACCCCGAACTATTAAACCATCATGACAAATGGAAATCTGAAATAGGTCGAAATATCACACAACAAGAATGGACCAAAGCATCGCTCATACTTAGGAGAGCCACAGCCTGCATATCTCACAGAGAACAACTTTTTAAGATGCACACAAGATGGTATTATACCCCTAAAAAATTGCATGACATCTACCCGGATCATTCAGAACTATGTTGGAGAGAATGTGGAGGGATAGGTTCTATAAAACATATATTCTGGTCCTGCCCAAGACTGAAAAAACTGGGTGAGGATTTGATCAATTTAATAGAAATCCTTACAGGAAAAAGATCTATCTTAACCCCAGAACTTCTTTTACTAAATGTAGGTCTGGAAAAATACCCTCCGCACGAACAAATTCCAATATGCCACATTGCTATCGCTACGCGTCTTCTTATTACAAAAATTGGAAAAGACTGACATTCCATGTATAAATGAGGTCATAGCGTTAGTATCTATGAACTGTGAAAACGAGCTGGCTTTTTCATGGCATGAGGGCAGGGGTCACAAATATCAGACCTTTTGGAGTAAATGGTTAATACACTACCCGAAGAAAACAGACACATCAAACCAAATTGGTACCATCCCACTGTTGTGTGAGCCGAGGAGGGAACCGGAGCCGGAACAAGATGAAGAGTGAGATAGAGAAAGGTAAATCTCTTTATTTATTAACATATATGTATTCATATACAAATTACCAACAAATTACAGACTAAAGAAGCAAATCACGTTTGATTCGAGCCGCCTGTGGAGTACTACATTTCTTTTTCTATCTTTAAGTTACTTTATAGTTCCTGTTTATTGATGTAACAACATGGTTATAAAGGATTACATATCCACCATACATTCTACAAATGATTAAGACACAGGATAATATCTCAATAGCTGATACACATATTTCACAATAAATATCAAACTAAAATCCTAATCAGAATATAAAAACTAGAAGCATCTTCTAAAGAATAATAGCTTTATTATATTGATGATAATGCAAATTTGACAACCTTATATGTTACAAATTGTTAAAGATATAACCACTTTCTTATAACTGTATTAATAATACTTGTTATATTACTGTACATGATATTTAAAAATCTGAATATAATATTATGATTGTACAATTCTGCAATATAATTGTTTAATAAAAATAATTGAAAGAGAAAATATAGGACAAAGAAAACTATTGCTGACATCTGTCTGGTTTATTATGTTACGTTACAAGAGAAAAAGCTTCTATTGACTTTATAAATAGGCATAAGATTTTCCCTCAAAAATCTGAGAATGAGCTCATTCTTGAGCAATTGCACATTTTGCCTTTTTTTATTCTCCAGCTTTGTCTATCAGCCAAGAACCTTAACCACTTCAGCCCCCCTAGCTTAAACACCCTTAATGACCAGGCCACTTTTTACAATTCTGCACTACACTACTTTCACCGTTTATTGCTCCGTCATACAACTTACCACCCAAATGAATTTGACCTCCGCTTTCATTTGGTGGTATTTCATTGCTGCTGACATTTTTACTTTTTTTTTGCTATTAATAAAAAATGACTGAAATTTTAGCGAAAATGAAATTTTTCACTTTGTGTTGTAAAATAAAAATAAAAATACATTTCTATATAAATTTTTCTCTAAATTTATTGTTCTACATGTCCTTGATAAAAAAAAAAATCCAATACGTATATATTTATTGGTTTGGGTAAAAGTTATAGCGTTTACAAACTATGGTGCAAAAAAGTGAATTTCCGCATTTTGAAGCAGATCTGACTTTCTGAGCACCTGTCATGTTTCTTCAGGTGCTAGAATGCCAGGATAGTATAAATACCCCCCAAATGACACAATTTTAGAAAGAAGACACCCCAAAGTATTCGCAGAGGGGCATGGTGAGTTCATGTATCATTTCATTTTTTTTCACAAGTTAGCGGAAAATAACACTTTCTGAGGAAAAAAAATAATAATAAAGTTTCCATTTCTTCTAACTTCTGGCAAAAAAAAAAAAAATCTCCCACGGACTCACTATGCCGCTCAGTGAATACCTTGGGGTGTCTACTTTCCGAAATAGGGTCATTTGTGGGGTGTTTCTACTGTTCTGGCATTTTGGGCGGGGCTAAATTGTGAGCAGCCCTGTAAAGCCTAAAGGTACTTGTTGGACTTTACGCCCCTTTACGCACCTAGGCTGCAAAAAAGTGTCACACGTGGTATCGCCGTACTCAGGAGAAGTAGGGCAATGTGTTTTGGGGTGTATTTTTACATATACCCATGTTGGGGGAGAGAAATATCTCTGTAAATTGACAACTTTGTATAAAATTTTTTAAAAAGTTGTCGTTTACAGAGATATTTCTCTCCCAAAGTATGGGTATATATAAAAATACACCCCAAAACACATTGCCCTACTTCTCCTGAGTACGGCGATACCACATTTGTGCCACTTGTTTGCAGCCAAGATGCGACAAGGGGCCCTAATTCCAATGAGTACCACAGGGCATTTTTACGCATTTGGATTCTCACGCTTTAGGGCCCCTAAAATGCCAGGGCAGTATAAATACCCCACATGTGACCCCATTTTGGAAAGAATACACCCCAAGGTATTCCGTGAGGGGCATGGCGAGTTCATAGAAATTATTTTTTTTTTGGCACAAGTTAGCGGAAATGTATATATTATTTACTTTTTTTTTTTTTACAAAGTCTCATATTCCACTAACTTGTGACAAAAAATAAAATTTTACATGGACTCACCATACCCCTCACGGAATACCTTGGGGTGTCTTCTTTCCGAAATGGGGTCACATGTGAGGTGTTTGTACTGCCCTGGCATTTGAGGGTCTCCGCAATCATTACCTGTATGGCCAGCATTAGGAGTTTCTGCTATTCTCCTTATATTGAGCATACGGGTAATGAGATTTTTCTTTTCCGTTCAGCCTCTGGGCTGAAAAAAAATAATTCTGTTTGCGGAATGGAATTGCGGACCCATTTATTTCTATGGGGACAGACTTTGTTCCGCTCGGATCCGGAATTGCGGATCCGCACTTCCGTTCCGCAAAAATATAGAACATGTCCTATTCTTGTCCGCAATTGCGGAACAAGAAAAGGCATTTTCTATATAGTTCTGGCGATGTGCGGATCTGCAAAATGCGGAAAGCACATTGCCGATGTCCGTGTTTTGCAGATCCGTGGATCCGCAAAACACATATGGACGTCTGAATGGAGCCATACAGGGGGGTAATCAGTGACAGGGGGGTGATCAGGGGTCAATAAGGGGTTAATAAGTGACAGGGGGGGGTGTAGTTTGGTGCTTGGTGCTACTTTACATAGCTACCTGGTCCTCTGGTGGTCGATCCCAGCAAATAGGACCACCAGAGGACCAGGTAGCAGGTATATCAGACGCTGTTAACAAAACAGCGTCTGATATACATGTTTGATGCGATTTATTTAACATCTACAGCCTGCCAGCGATTAATCATCGCTGGCAGGCTGCAATATAACTGCTGAGCTGCGAACTGCTGTAAACGCGTGCGTGCGCGTTCACAGCAAATCTCGCCTCTCGCGAGATGACGCGCCGACGCGTCAAGGAGGAACATCCCGGCCGCCCGCAGGACGCAGCCCTGCGTTCGGCGGTCGGGATGAGGTTAATTTACATGGTTCATTGCTAAGAGGTCTCAGTGGAGAATCAAGGTGACCATTAGAGTAAATGCTCATTTATTTCAATGAACAGTATGAATGACCTATTTTTCATGCTGAGGTGCTGCAGAGAAAACAAGTATTTGTCCCCTCTAATAACAGGTGATCAGGGTTACCAGATCCAGAAGATCAGTGTCATAAAGAGGTTGTCCGGGTTCAGATCTAATACCCATATTGTCACTCAGGCAGCCCCCCTGATGTTAGCATGTCATGCTCTGATGCGCTCCCTTGCCCTGCGCTGGGCTTTTTATTTACAATAATACACTGCTGGGTGGAAGCTTCTGCCCAGCAGTGTATTTGGTGAGTTCACCGGCTCTGATGTGCCGGCTTTAACGCTGCCCTAGCCGTTTTACAGGCTAGGGCAGCACTAAAGCTCCGCCCATCAGTGCCGAAGACGTCACCGGGCTTACTGCTGGGTGGAAGCCTCCGCCTGGCAGCCCTAAGGAAAGCCCGGTTTGTCACCGGAACGCCTGAAAATGCCTTTGCTCTGCGTGATTCAGTGCAGGGCAAAGAAGAGCATCGGAGCATGAAATGCTCCGATGCTCTTGTCAAGGGGGCTGCCTGGGTGAAATTGTGGGTATGTCCGGGTTCAGCTCTGAACCCGGAAAACCCCTTTAATACATGATGTCAAAAGGCGAATCAATCACATCTTTCTTTCACACAAAAAAATAGAAGAAATGACTCAGACACAATAAAGAGTGTTAAAAATATGAAGTTTATTATATATATGTGTATATTTTAAAAGTGCTGGTTGCCTCCCATCACTCACGAAGAGCGTACAGCAACACTCAGGACAGGCAAAACCCCCTGTGGAGGAAACCTGTGGGAAGCCATGGCTGCTGTACTGCCCTTCCTCCGGGCATACTAAGGGAGGTTACCACTATAACATATGTGTTAGGGCTCATGCACACGACTGTATTTTCTTTCCGCTTCCGTTCCGTTTTTTGTGTGGCCCATGGGCGAGTATTCCGTGCGGGTGCAATGCCTGACGTGAACGCATTGCACCCGCACTGAATCCTGACCCATTCATTTCAATGGGGCTGTGTACATAAGCGTTGTTTTTCACGCAGCACTTGTGTGTGTGCGTGAAAATCGCAGCAGGTTCTATATTCTGCGTTTTTCATGCAACGCAGGCCCCATAGAAATAAATGGGGCTGCGTGAAAATAGCATAGCATCCGCAAGCAAGCGCGGATGCAGTGCGATTTTCACACATGGTTGCTAGGAGATGATAGGGATGAGCAACCCCTGACCCCATTAAAGTCAATTCACTGTATTATTTTCCCTTCTAACATGGTTATAAGGGAAAATAATTGCATTCTTAATACAGAATGCTAACTGAAATGTCCAATGAGGGATTAAAAAATAAAAAAAATGAACTCACCTCATCCACTTGATGAGCCGTCTTCTTTCTTCCTCTTGCAGGACCTGCAAAAGGATCGTCTATCTTCATTCAGCTAGACCTGCGCTAACGTCACCGCGCTGACCACATGGTGAGCGCGATTACTTCATCAAAGGTCCTTTTGCAGGTCCTGCAAGAAGAAGAAAGAAGACGATACTGGCTGTGTGATCAAGTGGATGAGGTGAGTTCATTTTTTTTTTTTTAACCCTCATTGGACATTTCAGTTAGCATTCTGTATTAAGAATGCTTTTATTTTCCCTTATAACCATGTTAGAAGGGTAAAATATAAAATCTACAGAAAACCGAACCAAACCCTAACTTCAGTGAAGAAGTCCGGGTTCGGGTCTGGGTACAACATTCAGTTTTTTATAACGCGCGTGCAAAACGCATTGCACTCGGGCGGAAAAAACTGAACAACGCAACGCAATTGCAGAAAACTGACTGAAATTGCGTGCTCACTCGCGAGGGTTTCCCGCAATACACCCGTGACACATCTGGACAGAATCCGTGATGCCCGTGTGAAAGAGGCCTTAGTGTGAGTGTAGTAATTGTATGTGTGCAGTGATTGTGTATATGGTGACTGTGAAGTGTAGTGATCATGTGTAAAAAATTATTTTGTGTGTTGCTACTGTGTTGTGATTGGGTGTGTAGTAACACTGTTTATTGGCTGTGTATGTGTTGTGATCGTGTACAGTGATCACTTGTGTGCATTATTTGCTTTTTTGTTGCCAGGGGCGATGTGTAGTTATGGCAGCCTGTGTGTACTGTTCTCTGTTGATGAATGCTCACCTCCCTGTTTGGTTCTTGTGGGGTTAATAGTCTGGTCTGGGTATGGTTATTAGGTGGTCAGATGATTTCATTTAACAGCCTTATAATCCTGTTAGCTGTCGGCCTTGAGGTCAATCTGTCTCCAGCTTTGCTGGGTGCAGGATCTATGCACCTGACCTGGGATATTCCATCTACCCTGTCTGTGTGGTCACCTAGTGAGACATCAATGTCACCTTTTCTGGTTCTGTGGCCTGTTTGTGCAGCTCTGCCTGTGACCGCCATGCATAGATTCCACATGGGGTCCAAGTATCTGCTTGTTTGCCTGTTTTGGCAGATCTGCCTGTGACCGCCATGTATCTGTTCTGCATGGGGTCTAAGGATCTGTTTGTCTGCCCCTTTTGGGAAGCTCTGTCTGTGACCGCCATGAATCTGTTCCACATGGGGTCCAGGTATCTGTTTGTCTTATGTCTAGCAGCTCTGTCTGTGACCGCCATGCATTCATTCTGCATGGAGTCCAGGCATCTGCTTATCTGCCTGTTTGTGAAGCACTGCCTGTGACCACCATGCTTCTGTTTAACATGGGATCTAGGCATCTACTTATCTTTCTGTCTAGGCCGCTCTGCCTGTGATCGCCATACATCCGGTCCGCATGGGGTCCAGGCATCTGCCTGTCTCCATTTTTGTGTAGTTCTGTCTGTGACCGCCATGTGTCGTTCCACATGTGGTCAAGGCATTTGCTTGTTTGCCTGTTTGTGCGGCTCTTCCTATGACCACCATGCAGCCATTCAGCATGGGATCCAGGCATCTGCTTGTTTGCCTGTTTGTGTAGCTCTGCCTTTGACCACTATGTAGCCGTTCCACATGGGATCAAGGTATCTGCTTCTCTAAGTGTCTGGGCAGCTCTTCCTATGATTACCAGGGATCTGTTCTGCATGTGATCTAGGTATCTGCTTATCTTCCTATTTGTGCAGCAAGATATCATGCATCATATCACCTACCACTGGAGAAGGCCACTTTCAGTTATTTCGGCCCAGCACCCAGACCGAGGATACAGGTCCCACAGCAAGGAATCATGCGTCATATCACCCACCACTGGAGAAGGCCACTCAGTTATTTCGGCCCCAGTACCCAGACAGAGGAGAGAGGTCCCACAGCAAGAAATCATGCGTCATATCACCCACCACTGGAGAAGGCTACTTTCAGTTATTTAGGCCCAGCACCCAGACAGAGGAGATTGGTCCCACAGCAAGGAATAATGCGTCATATCACCCACCACTGGTGAAGGCCACTTTCAGTTATTTAGGCCACAGCACCCAGACAGAGGAGAGAGGTCCCACAGCAAGGAATAACGGCGTCATATCACCCACCACTGGAGAAAGCCACTTTCAGTTATTTAGGCCCAGCACCCAGACAGAGGAGAGAGGTCCCATAGCAAGGAATAAGGCGTCATATCACCCACCACTGAAAAGGCCACTTTCAGTTATTTAGGCCACAGCACCCAGACAGAGGAGAGAGGTCCCACAGCAAGGAATAAGGCGTCATATCACCCACCACTGGAAAGGCCACTTTCAGTTATTTAGGCCACAGCACCCAGACAGAGGAGAGAGGTCCCACAGCAAGGAATAAGGCGTCATATCACCCACCACTGGAGAAGGCCACTTTCAGTTATTTCGGCCTAGCACCCAGACAGAGGAGAGGTTCATTCAACTTTGGGTTGCACCGCAAGATCATAGTAAAGTTAAAAAAATGAGGATTCAATAAAGACGTGCCCCAGAGTACAAGAATACATGGTTGAGGGGGAGGCAGTTATAAATGTCTATTCTGCACAAGGGAGGCACAGGTCCTGTGGGATCCATGCCTGGTTCATTTTTATGAACGTCAGCTTGTCCAACTCTGGCCACGTGGATAATTTGGAGACCCAGAAGTTGAATGGGGCCGAACCATCAGTCAGTACGTGGAGGGGTGTGCAGAAGTACTGTTCAATCATGTTAGTGAAATGCTGCCTCCTGCTAACACGTTCCATATAAGTGGTTGTGCAGTTAACTGTGGCGTGGAGACAAAACTTTTCCACATTTCTGCCATGCTAACCCTGCCCTCAGAGGAGCTGGCCGTGACACTGCTGCGTTGGCGACCTCTTGCTCCTCCTCTGCCTTCGCCTTGGGCTTCCACCTATTCCCCTGTGACAACTGGGAATGCTCTCAGGAGCACGTCTACCAGCGTGCGCTTGTACTCGCGCATCTTCCTATCACGCTCCAGTGCAGGAAGTAAGGTGGGCACATTGTCTTTTTACAGGGGATCCAGCAGGGTGGCAACCCAGTAGTCCGCACACGTTAAAATGTGGGCAACTCTGCTGTCGTTGCGCAGGCACTGCAGCATGTAGTCGCTCGTGTGCCAGGCTCCCCAGAGGTAAGGACAAGCTGTCCTTTGTGGAAGGCGTATCGTCATCGTCCTCCGTATCCCCCCAGCCACGCACCAGTGATGGGCCTGAGCTGTGTTGGGTGCCACCCCGCTGTGAACCTGCTTCATCCTCCTCCTCCTCCACCTCCTCCTCATCCTCCTCGTCCTCCAGTAGTGGGCCCTGGCTGTCCACCTTTGTACCTGGCCTCTGCTGTTGCAAAAAACCTCCCTCTGAGCCACTTTTAACAGACTGGCCTGAAAGTGCTAAAAATGACCCCTCATCCTCCTCCTCCTCCTGGGCCACCTCCTCTTCCATCATCGCCCTAAGCGTTTTCTCAAGGAGACATAGAACTGGTATTGTAACGCTAATAACAGTTTCATCGCCACTGGCCAAGTTGGTGGAGTACTCGAAACAGCGCAACAGGGCACACAGGTCTCGCATGGAGGCCCAATCATTGGTGGTGAAGTGGTGCTGTTCCGCAGTGCGACTGACGCGTGCGTGCTGCAGCTGAAACTCCACTATGGCCTGCTGCTGCTCGCACAGTCTCTCCAGCATGTTCAAGGTGGAGTTCCACCTGGTGGGCATGTCGCATATGAGGCAGTGAGCGGGAAGGCCGAAGTTCCGATGTAGCGCAGACGGGCGAGCAGCGGCAGGATGTGAACGCCGGAAGCGCGCACAGACGGCCCGCACTTTATGAAGCAGCTCTGACATGTTGGGGTAGTTGTGAATGAACTTCTGCACCACCAAATTCAGCACATGTGCCAGGCAAGGGATGTGCGTCAAACCGCCTAGTCCCAGAGCTGCGATGAGATTTCGCCCATTATCGCACACCACCAGGCCGGGCTTGAGGCCCACCGGCAGACTCAACAGTCTGTTGTTCAATACCCCGCCATAACTCCTGCGCGGTGTGGGGCCTGTCCCCCAAACATATGAGTTTCAGAATGGCCTGCTGACATTTACCCCGGGCTGTGCTGAAGTTGGTGGTGAAGGTGTGTGGCTGACTGGATGAGCTGGTGGTAGCAGAGGAGGATTAAGATGAGTAGGAGGAGGAGGCTACACGAGGCAAAGAATGATGCCCTGCGATCCTTGGCGGCGGAAGGACGTGCGCCAAAGAACTCTCCGCCTGGGGCCCAGCCGCCACTACATTTACCCAGTGTGCAGTTAGGGAGATATAGCGTCCCTGGCCGTGCTTACTGGTCCACGTATCTGTTGGTTGTGCAGGGAAGGCACGGCTGTCTTGGAGAAGTAGTGGCGGCTGGAAAGAACATACTGTGGGACAGCCATGGACATCAGCTGTTTGAAGCTGTCTGTGTCCACCAGCCTGAATGACAGCATTTCAAAGGCCAGTAGTTTAGAAATGCTGGCATTCAGGCCCAGGGCTCGAGGGTGGCTAGGTGGGAATTTACGCTTTCTCTCCAAGGTTTGTGGGATAGAGAGCTGAACGCTGCCGTGTGACATAGTGGAGATGCTTGGTGACGCAGGTGGTGGTGTCGGTGGCACATCCTCTGTTTGGTGGGCGGCAGGTACCAACATTCCTCCCGAGGCGGAGGAAGAGGCCGAGGCAGCAGCAGAAGGGGGAGCCAGAGTGAGTTCCTTGCTTTTAAGGTGTTTACTCCACTGCAGTTCATGCTTTGCATGTAGATGCCTGGTCATGCAGGTTGTGCTAAGGTTCAGAACGTTAATGCCTCGCTTCAGGCTCTGATGGCACAGCGTGCAAACCACTCGGGTCTTGTCGTCAGCACATTGTTTAAAGGTGCCATGCCAGGGAACTCCTTGAAGTTGCCTTTGGGGTGCTCGGTCCCTGGTGGCGGTGGCCAGTAGCAGGCGAACTCTCTTGGAGGCGGCTGTTCTGCTTTTGCCCCCTGCTCCCTCTTTTGCTACGCTGTTGGCTCGGTCTCACCACTGCCTCTTCCTCTGAACTATGAAAGTCAGTGGCACGACCTTCATTCCATGTGGGGTCTAGGACCTCATCGTCCCCTGCATCATCTTCCACACAGTCTTCCTCCCTGACCTCCTGTTCGGTCTGCACACTGCAGAAAGACGCAGCAGTTGGTACTTGTGTTTCGTCATCATCAGAGACGTGCGGACTGCGATGAGATGGTATTCCCATGTCCTCATCATCAGAAAACATCAGTGGTTGTGCATCAGTGCATTCTATGTCTTCCACCACTGGGGAAGGGCTAGGTGGATTCCCTTGGGAAACCTGCCAGCAGAGTCTTCAAACAGCATAAGAGACTTCTGCATAACTTGAGGCTTAGACAGTTTCTCTGATATGCATGGGGGTGATGTGACAGACTGATGGGCTTGGTTTTCAGGCGCCACCTGTGCGCTTTCTGCAGAAGACTGGGTGGGAGATAATGTTGTGAACGTTCTAGATCCACTGTCGGCCACCCAATTGACTAGCGCCTGTACCTGCTCAGGCCTTACCATCCTTAGAACGGCATTGGGCCCCACCAAATATCGCTGTAAATTCTGGCGGGTACTGGAACCTGAGGTAGTTGGTTCACTAGGACGTGTGGCTGTGGCAGAATGGCCACGTCCTCTCCCAGCACCAGAGGGTACACTAACACCACCGCGTCCGCGTCCCTTACTAGATGTTTTCCTCATTGTTACCGTTCACCAAGCACCACAATAAGAAAAAATATTTGGCCCAATGTATTGATTTCAAATTCAGGCCTTTTTTACAGGCACCTAACACTATCTGCCTATTTATTTATGTAGCGTATTACACTAATCCAGGCACAGCAGTAACCACTGATTTAGGGTAATATCTCTTTTAGGGCTAGTATTTAGGCCCTGGATGAAAGGTATCCTTTTATGGACAGATTTAAACTAGGCCTGCAACAGCTGGAACACCAGATTCAGGGTATTGCTATTTTGGCAATTGAATTTCACCCCAGAACAAAATATATAATTTGCAGGACACTATGAAACTTGGCCAGCCACAGCTGAAACCACTGATTTATGGTATTGCTATTTTGGCAATTGAATTTCACCCCAGAACAAAATATATGTTTTGGCGGACATTATTATAGTTTGCCAGCCACAGTTGAAACCACTGATTTATGGTATTGCTATTTTGGCAATTGAATTTCACCCCAGAACAAAATATACCCTGTTACGGACAGATTTAAACTAGGCCTGAAACAGCTCTAACACCAGATTCAGGGTATTGCTATTTTGGCAATTGAATTTCACCCCAGAACAAAATATATAATTTGCAGGACACTATGAAACTTGGCCAGCCACAGCTGAAACCACTGATTTATGGTATTGCTATTTTGGCAATTGAATTTCACCCCAGAATAAAATATATGTTTTGGCGGACGCTATTATAGTTTGCCAGCCACAGCTGAAACCACTGATTTATGGTATTGCTATTTTGGCAATTGAATTTCACCCCAGAACAAAATATATCCTTTGCAGGACACTATGAAACTTGGCCAGCCACAGCTGAAACCACTGATTTATGGTATTGCTATTTTGGCAATTGAATTTCACCCCAGAACAAAATATATGTTTTGGCGGACACTACTATAGTTTGCCAGCCAATGCTGGGACACCAGATTTAGGGGATTGCTATTTTGGCAGTTGAATTTCACCCCAGAACAAAATATATGTTTTGGCGGACACTATTATAGTTTGCCAGCCAGAGCTGAAACCACTGATTTATGGTATTGCTATTTTGGCAATTGAATTTCACCCCAGAACAAAATATACCCTGTTACGGACAGATTTAAACTAGGCCTGAAACAGCTCTAACACCAGATTCAGGGTATTGCTATTTTGGCAATTGAATTTCACCCCAGAACAAAATATATAATTTGCAGGACACTATGAAACTTGGCCAGCCACAGCTGAAACCACTGATTTATGGTATTGCTATTTTGGCAATTGAATTTCACCCCAGAATAAAATATATGTTTTAGCGGACGCTATTATAGTTTGCCAGCCACAGCTGAAACCACTGATTTATGGTATTGCTATTTTGGCAATTGAATTTCACCCCAGAACAAAATATATCCTTTGCAGGACACTATGAAACTTGGCCAGCCACAGCTGAAACCACTGATTTATGGTATTGCTATTTTGGCAATTGAATTTCACCCCAGAACAAAATATATGTTTTGGCGGACACTACTATAGTTTGCCAGCCAATGCTGGGACACCAGATTTAGGGGATTGCTATTTTGGCAGTTGAATTTCACCCCAGAACAAAATATATGTTTTGGCGGACACTATTATAGTTTGCCAGCCAGAGCTGAAACCACTGATTTATGGTATTGCTATTTTGGCAATTGAATTTCACCCCAGAACAAAATATACCCTGTTACGGACAGATTTAAACTATGCCTGCAACAGCTGGAACACCAGATTCACGGTATTGCTATTTTGCAATTGAATTTCCCCCCAGAACAAAATATATGTTTTGGCGGACACTATTATAGTTTGTCAGCCAAAGCTGAAACCACTGATTTATGGTATTGCTATTTTGGTAATTGAATTTCACCCCAGAACAAAATTTATCCTTTGCAGGACACTATGAAACTTGGCCAGCCACAGCTGAAACCACTGATTTATGGTATTGCTATTTTGGCAATTGAATTTCACCCCAGAACAAAATATATGTTTTGGCGGACACTATTATAGTTTGCCAGCCAGTGCTGGGACACCAGATTTAGGGGATTGCTATTTTGACAATTGAATTTCACCACAGAAAATAACTATCCTTTGCCAAACAGCAGACAGTATTATACTTGGCTAGCCAAAGCTGGAACACCAGATTTAGGGGATTGGTATTTTGGCAATTGTATTTAACCTCTTAATAAAATATAGAAATTGCTATCCTGAGTTTCTAGGGGTGACAATTAGCACAGCCAAGCCCCTGATGTAGGATATAGCAAAAAAAAAAAACTAGTATTGATGGATTGATGGACTTGGTGGCAGCTTGTTCTGGTGCACCACAAGTCACAAAATGGCCGCCGATCACCCCAGAAAATAAGTGACAGAAAAACGCTCTGTGCAGCCTAAAAACCAGTGAGCAAGTAACTAGCAGAAGTTCAATCATTCACAGCTGTAGATCGATCACTTCATTAGGTGCTTTTGCAGACTTTTCCCTGCCTAATCTCGCCCTCACAGCAGCTGCATCCTCTCCCTACACTAATCAGAGCAGTGTGACGTGCGGCATGGCTGTGATGGGCTCTTAGGGCAAGAAGTAAAACAATAGCTGACTGGCTGCTGTGTAGACCTTCAGAAAGCGGGAAGAAATCGCCGAACAATGAACCCGAACTTTTTTGAAAATGTCCGGGTCCATGTCCCGAACACCCCAAAATTCGGTACGAACCCGAACTATGCTCGAACTGTTCGCTCAACACTAGTCACAAAATATTTGACTTGGTCATTTATTTATTTAGAAAAATGGCCCAATATCATGTCTGTGCGTGGCAAAAATATGTGAACCTTTAGAATTAGCAGCTAATTTGAAGATGAAGTTAGAATCAGGTGTTTTTAATCAATAGGATGACAATCAGGTGTGAGTGCGGAACCTGTTTTTTTTTTTAAGAACAAAGATCTATCAGAGTCTGATCTTCACAACACACGTTTGTGGAAGTATATATCATGGCATGAACAAAGGAGATTTCTGAGGACCTCAGAATGAGAGGCTGGAAATGAAGATCAGTCTGGAAACGGTTATAAAACCATCTCTAAAGAGTTTGAACTCCACCAATCCACAGTCAGATTGTGTACAAAAGGAGGAAATTCAAGACCATTACTACCCCCTCCATTCCCCAGGAATAGTCAACCAACAAATATCACGCCAAGAGCAAGGTGTGTAATAGTCTGAGACAGGGGCCGATACAGATAGCAGAGGGCCCCTGAACAAAGAATGGGCCAGCCCCCCCTTCCCTCATTGCTTTGTGGCAATGGCCAGAGGTGAACCTAGCCTTCCTGCTGCCAGAGGCAAAAATTGAAATGGCGCCCCCAGGGCCAGCTCCAGGTTCATGTGGGCCCTTGGGCGCTAAAGTATCAGTGGGCACTTACAGCAATGAAACTGCATGTATTATAGATGAAATACCTTACACAGAGCATGCTACAGAGCCGATATATGTGAATAAGTCCTTATGTGCCTACTTTTATTTTATAGCCAGTGTTTTAGTCCCTCAGGTCTACTCACATGTGCCCCCTCACAGTAGATATGCCAAGATATGCCCCCTTCGTAGTAGATATGCCAAGATATGTGCCCCCTCACAGTAGATATGCCAAGATATGCCCCTTCATAGTAGATATGCCAAAATATGTGCCCCCTCACAGTACATATGCCAAGATATGTGCCCCCTCACAGTACATATGCCAAGATATGTAGCCCCTTCACAGTAGATATCCCAAAATATGTGCCCCCTCACAGTTGATATGCTAAGATGTGTGCCCCCTTCACAGTAGATTTGCCAAGATATGTGCCCTCTTATGGTGGATACGTGCCCAGTGCCCCCTTCACAGTGGTTATGCCCAGATGTGCCCCCTTAACAAGAAGTGAAAAAAACAATAAAAACTCCTCGCTCCAATCACCTGGCTCTTCCGATGATGTGCGCTCCCCATCATCATCAGCAGGATACTGTGACACATCGTGCTGCTGTGTAGGAGGAGCAGAGGCTGATTCCCAGCCTGCCCCTATCCTCCTCCTACACAGCTCATCAGGAAAATGTGTGAGGACATCGTGCTGCTGCTGCTGTGGAGCGCTGGCAGCTCATTGTTGGAGCGGGGAGCAAATAGGGCGTTTGGCACCTGGGGCTGGTCCTTTCTCGGGCCCCCCTGGCCCCCCACCCCCAATACTTAAAAAAAAAACTGTAACCCGTCACAGTAGTATTGCCCTCATTCTACAACCTTCACAGTAGTTTTGTACAGAAGTGTGCCCCCTCACAGTAGTTATGCCCACATTGTGCCCTCTCACAGTAGTTATGTCCTCTCTGTGCCCCGTACACAGTTGTAATGCCCTATCTGTGCCCCCTTAACAGTAATAATCCCCATTGTGCCCCCTTTACAGAAATAATCCTGATTGTGCCCACTTCATAGTAGAAATCCCTATTGTGAACCCTTCACAGTAATAATACCCACTGAGCCCCCTTCACAATAATAATGCCCACTGTGCCCCCTTTATTGAAGTAATGTCCTCTGGCTCTGTGCCCCCTCCATAGTAGAAATGCCTATTGTGTGCCCTTCACATTAGTAATGCCCTCTGTGCCACCTCCAGAGTAGTAATGCACTCTGTGCCCACTCCATAGTAGAAATGCCCTCTGTGCCCTCTCCCTATTAATAAAGTCCTCTGTGCCCCCTCCATGGTAATAAAGTCCTTTGTGCCCCCTCCATAGTAATAAAGACCTCTGTGACCCCTCTGTATTAAAAACAAAAAAACACAGTAACTACTCACCTTGTCCCATTACTGAAGCTCACAGTCCTCTCTTCCCAGCAGGCACAGATCGTTCTGCAGCACTGTGTGCGCGGAGCCTATTCAGATTACTGGGCTGCTAGGAAGAGAAGTCTTCCTGCTTGATCATTCTATGCGCCGCCGGCCTGAAGAAGGGGAGGAGCTCGGTGAGTGACAGGACCGCAGCTCCCTGCGCTCCAGTAATGAGCACTTCCATCTGTATTGATAGAAGCGCTCATTGCTTCTGGCAGCTGTGCAGTGGGCCCCTGCAGGAGCTGTGGGCCCCGGAACTTGCCTTGGGCACCCCCATCATGCCAAATTCTCAACCTAACCCCTTCCCTCTGGTTAAAGACATACATATAAACCATTACATGCAGCACTGCAAACATACAGGAGACTACAGCGCAAATACCTTTTATATCCAGTCTACTCTGATGTAGATGTTCTCTTTCCTCATCTTCTCCATTCAGGCCAAACTGCCATGATGACTTCTTTCAGCCATCTCTTGTCTCTACAGAGTTTAACAAAAAGATAATAAATAAAATAACAAAACAAATTAACAAAATATAAATAACTGTGCCCAGGAAATAGTATGTCTGGCCCTAATAGTGTATCCAAAATGTCCCCCAAAAATAATTGCGCTAAGCTGATAGTGTGCCAGGGTGTCCCCCACTGTAATAGTGCTCCTCAAAGTCCCACCAATAGAAATAATTATCTGCCAGAGTGCGCTCAGTGTTAACAGTGCTCCCAATAGTAATAATTAGGGATAAGCGAATCGACTTCGGATGAAACACCCGAAGTCGATTTGCATAAAACTTTGTTCTAATACTGAACGGAGCAAAGACTTCGCACAATAACTTCATACATTAATTTGTACTGTAAAAAACCATTTCCCCAACTCGGATTCGGTTCCATGTGGTACCTTGTTTCCAAAAGGAAAGAAAAATCCAGAACTTTCAATGTTCTTTTCAAGCCATAACTTCTTTATTCCGGTGGGTACAAATATTACAGCTGTTCACATCACTGACCGCGTGTTTTTACCGCTTGTGATGTGAACAGCTGTAATATTTGTACCCACCGGAACAAAGAAGTTGCGGCTTGAAAAGAACATTAAAAGTGCTTGATTTTTCTTTCCTTTTGGTATATGCTACATGCCAGGTCTCACCTTACAATCCGTGCACAGGAGGAGCCTGACGGCTGAGTATTTGCAAATCAGATGAGCTGGATTCCCTCTCTTTTTCACACTCCTGCTCATACAGTCAGTCCACACCGTGACAGGTAATTTGAATCTGTGGTGTTTTTTTACTTTACACTTCAAATGTTAAGTTTTGATGTTGGGATGGGATAAAATAGGATTTTCTGTCAACTAGAGTCGCATTTCTAGACAAAATTGTTCTGTTTGAAAAATAGGGCTCAGAGTTCTCCAACACAGACTGAAGCAAAAATTGACTTCAACAATTACCCTCATCAGAAATTCCAACAAAATCCTCACAGTACAGTATATAACACAATGTCATATGACAAACACAATGGGGAACATTTTCTAAGTCACTATTAGTTGAGTCTGCATTGATATAAACCATTGGTCATTACCTTTAAATATGTCCAGAGATCCTATTCCGGTTTTTATATTACCACCTACTGGAGTAAGATTGCACCTTTCTTTCCTTTATATAAAGTGGCGTTTGCTAAATTTTGTGTACTTAAAAGGGTTGTCCGGGTTCAGAGCTGAGCCCACAATTTTCCCCAGGCAGCCCCACAGATCCGGTGACCTACCAGGCTCTCCATAGGGACTGCCAAGCGGAGGCTTCCGGTGATATCAC
The DNA here is from genome assembly GCA_033119425.1 of Bufotes viridis. Lineage (NCBI taxonomy): Eukaryota > Metazoa > Chordata > Amphibia > Anura > Bufonidae > Bufotes > Bufotes viridis. The sequence goes on along the minus strand of JAKVIS010000824.1, from coordinate 20,381 downwards.
CGGCACTGGTGGGCAGGCTTTAGTGCTGCCCTAGCCTGTAAAACTGCTAGTGCAGCACTAAAAGCCAGCCTATCAGAGCCGGTGACGTCACTAAATACACTGTTGGGAGGAAGTCTCTGCCTAGCAGTGTACCAAAGTATACAAATGCTCTGATTCTCATATCACAGGGGCCAGAAGGGTGAAAATGTGGTTATATCCGGATTCAGCTCTGAACATGGAAAATCCCTTTAATCATAACTAGAGTTGAGCGAACACCTGGATGTTTGGGTTCAAGAAGTTCGGCCGAACTTCACAAAAATGTTCGAGTTCGGGATCCGAACTCGACCCCGAACCCCATTGAAGTCAATGGGGACCCGAACTTTTGGGCACTAAAAAGGCTGTAAAATAGCCCTGGAAAGGGCTAGAGGACTGCAAAAGGCATCATAATGTAGGTAAATCCCCTGCAAACAAATGTGGATAGGGAAAGAACTTAAAATAAAATAAATAAAAATGAACCAATATCAATTAGCAATTTGGAGGAGGAGGTGGAATAGGAGGTTGGGGTGGTGTCAGGTGGGAATGCTATGGGAGTTGAAGTTCTCATCATAGCCTAAAAGGATTCATGTCTGCCTGTAGTGCCACAGGCCTTACTCACAGACTCAGGCCAATGGCAACCATACATGGGTGTTGAAGTTGTCATCACAGCCAATATCCACAGTCCCATGGGTAGGTGAAGGTTTAGTATAGTTTTTGGTAGAAAGCCTGGAAAACATCATAAATAATGTTAGGATTACAAATGGTGTAACCTGGTTTGGTCTGAATACAGAACACCTGGTTCATTTTTGGTTTGATTTTCAATTGACGGCTAACATTTTATCAGGTTTATTAGCGTTTATATACTGTAGTAGTGGGACTCAGTCCAGCAGAGAGTCTTTTCAGTTTTTTGGGAAAGGATCATGATCACCTAGTCAATTTGGTTTCTAGGGCTCTTTGGATAACGTTCTTTTCATAATGATAGATGCTAATGCTAATAATCTTACCTTGCATATATGCCTTGTGAGTCAGCAAACATGGGGTTAAAATATATATATATATATATATATATATATATATATATATATATTTATATATATTCTAGAAGAAAAATGGCGGCACCAACCAAAAAAATATGGATAAGCGGGTGCTCGTTCAAGAGGATTGGCGCGTAACCCCAATAATAAAAACGGAAAAACGAACAGCACTCCAAAAGTTAAGTTAAGTTTCCTCTTTATTCACCCGTGTGGTGCAACGGGGAAAGTACTATTGGGGTACTATTGGGGTACTATTGGGGTACTATAGGAGGGGTAATTATTAGAACATAATGAGGGGTTTATTAATACTGAGGGATATTATAGGGTGCATAAATACTACTTGGGCATTTTTTTCTAGTGGGACACATTATGGGGGCTTTATCAATAATAGGGGCACCACAATGTGGCATTACTTCTACTGAGGGCAACATAGATTGGCATTATTACTTCTGGGGCATACTATGGTGGCTTTATTACTACTGGGAGCACTATGGTTGGTGGTATTACTACTGGTAGGCACTTTATGGGCAATTAGTACTACTAAGGGCACTATATGGGCCATATTTACTACTGTGGCACATGGCACACTTTAATGCTGAGGTTCACTTTATTACTAATATGGGTATTATTACTACTGTGGACATTATGGTGGGCTCTACATGTACTATGGGCACTGTAGGGGAAATTATGACTACTGGGGGCATTATGGTAGGCTTGATTACTAGTGTGATCACTATGAGGGCATTGCTATTTCTGGGGCACAATGGGGGACATTATTACTGTAGGGTGCTCTGGAATATAACCACTAAGGGCACCATGGGAAATAATTATTACTATTGATGGGACTTTTGGTTGCACTATTGTTGTGGCACCCTGGGACAGTGTCAGCTTATCACAATTATATTTGGGGCACACTATATTTACATCACCATTACTGTCAGGGCAGGACACTATTTGCTGTGCGCAATTATTTTTGAGTTTATTGTGTGGCAATAATTATTCAAGGGGGCACTGTCTGTATGGTTCTAGTATTTTCAGGGAAATCTATTCTTGCAGTATAGTATTTGGGAGCACAGTGGGTACAGTATTGGGGGTGGCAGACTGAGGTGTTCAGAAGGTAGGTATTATGATGGAAAAATAGGAAGCTAAGATGTCTGTGTGGCAACCTCTGCAGAGATAAGACATGGCTGAAAGAAGGGGGTAGTTGGCATGAAAAGGTTGAGAAACTTGTGAACCACTGATCTAGGGGTCTCTACCATCCAGTCCTTAAATGTGGTTTCTACCACTAGTCTATTGGCCAATACTATCTTACACCATATGCAGGGCAGTAATTCTCACTAGGTACTTGAGGGCGTGTGCCTAGGGCGCCACCCAGCAAGGGGGAAGGGCCCAAGGAAAGAAAACTTTTTCGTACATTTTTCTTTATTTATTTAAACAATGTTTTCCCATCCTCCAATCACCAGTTGATCATGAGAGGAAGGAGGAGGAGAAAGGGCTTCAATGCCAGTGGACAGAAAAGGCTGCAACATTTTCACTTAGGTTGCAACATTGTCCAGACTATGAGGCCAGCATGTAAGGTAGAGGAGGAGGTGAGAGGACAGTGATTCTCCTCCCTCTTTTCTGCATTGCCACTCTAAGTATTAAGTTGAATAGTGGAGTAGCAGGGAGTAGGAACTGCTGCTCCTCCTCCACCACCCTGCTTGTCCCCTTACCTGCCTGGCGCCTGTCCACCTGCCACTGAACGTCCCGTTAAGAAGGAAAAAGGAGAGCCCATGCTAGAGTGTGATCTGCCTATTCACTTCCCCATCCGATGGCTGTCCAAGTGCCTCTGGACACTGCACGGATGCTAAGGAGGAAAAAGCATCTGCCTGCCCAGTGCCCACCTGCCTGCCTTTGAACACCGTTGCTGTTATAATGGATAGGACTCCAAGATTGAAGGGGTGAGTGAGCAGCTGCTGAGTGTGTCAGGTGTGGTAAGGTGCAGGGTGCTGTCCTAGATGGCAGGTACGTGTCACCGAGGTTCATAGCCTCGGTGAGGTAAAAGCCGTTTGTTGGTGTCAGTAGCAGGTAGTGCTACTGACATTTGCTAGATAGCATGGCTGCAAAGCCGATCCGGGCCGGCTCTTACCGGGAGCAGCTAAAGTGTAGGGTGGGTGGCTGCTCCCCACGACCCAGTCCTGGTTTTGGGCTGGGTTTAAAAACTCAGCCAGCACTAGCGGTTTTGGTGACACCCGATTTCAGGAGAGAATTCATAGTCCAGACCGACGCCTCTGAGGTTGGCCTTGGTGCGGTACTATCGCAGGAAGTCAACGGGGAGGAGCATCCCGTTGTATTCCTCAGCCGCAAGCTCACCCCAGCCGAGACTAGGTACAGCATAGTCGAGAGAGAGTGCCTGGCCATCAAGTGGGCACTCGAGGCCCTCCGTTATTACCTGTTGGGCAGAAGCTTTCGCCTGGTGACCGACCACTCCCCACTCAAGTGGATGTCCCAAGCCAAAGAGAGGAATGCCCGGGTCACCAGGTGGTTTTTAAATTCACGGTGGAACACAGAGCGGGCCGGTTGTTAAAAAACGCAGACGCGCTCTCCCGGGTACACTGTTTGTCGTGTGTCCACCCCTCAGGGTTGAACAAAGGGGGGGGGGGTATGTGGTAAGGTGCAGGGTGCTGTCCTAGATGGCAGGTACGTGTCACCGAGGTTCATAGCCTCGGTGAGGTAAAAGCCGTTTGTTGGTGTCAGTAGCAGGTAGTGCTACTGACATTTGCTAGATAGCATGGCTGCAAAGCCGATCCGGGCCGGCTCTTACCGGGAGCAGCTAAAGTGTAGGGTGGGTGGCTGCTCCCCACGACCCAGTCCTGGTTTTGGGCTGGGTTTAAAAACTCAGCCAGCACTAGCAGCTGTGAGAGTGATTGTCTTGGAAGCTGCTGCTAGTCCTGTGGAGCTCTCTGGGCTGGAAGGACGTGCCCAGCAAGGAGGCGTGCAGCCGTCCTGGAACCCTGAAGGAGGATTGTCCTGCGGCTGGGCTGACAGCCAGGTGCGAACCCGCACATCAAACCTGCCAGGTGAATGGAACCTGTGTTTGGACTTTTTGTTTTCCCCTTCATTTGCTGATGTGTGTGACTTAACACCAAGTGACTTTCTTCTGTTATTTTGATGCAAGTGTGAATAAAACACTGTTTTCCGCACCTTCTGGACTCCCTGTTGCCTCTATACTGCACCCGCACCGCTGTCTACCAGAGCGACTCCCACATTTGGTGTCGGATGCGGGCATGCGCAGTGAGGCTGGCGTGAACGCCGAAGTTTGTTTTTGCTGGGCACGACTGGATGTCCTATATTCGGCCGGCAAAGTTGCAGCCTGTGGTCCCTGACAAAATGGAGGCGGCTGTGAAAGCCCTCATAGAGGCTAACGTGCAGCAGCGGGAGACCAACCAGCTACTGCTGCAGCACGTGATGGCATTGCAAGCTGCAGGAGCGTCCCGCCACGTCCACGATGCCCGGAAAGCTGTCCGTGCAGCGATCCCTAAGATGACCCCCTCGGATGATGTGGAGACCTATCTGGCGGTGTTCGAGAAGGTGGCCGTGAGGGAGAAATTACCCTGAGAACAGTGGGCAGAGGTCGTCGCTCCGTTCCTGGTGTCTGGACCCCAGCAAGTGTTTTTTGACCTCCCAGATGACCAAGCAGCTGACTACCCGACCGTGAAAGGTGAGATCCTGGCAAGACTGGGGGTGAACGTGTTAGTCCGGGCTCAGCGGGTCCACCAGTGGAACTTTAATACGGCTGAACCCGCCAGGCCGCAGTATTATGAGTTGCTGCACAGGTTGAAAAAGTGGCTGCAGCCTGAGGTTCTAAGTCCGGCTGCTATGCTGGACCGTCTGCTGGCTGACATCTTCTGGAGGGCCTTGCCGTACCCCTTGCAGCACTGGATCGGCCAGGTATCACCCACTAATGCCCTGGACATGGTCGACCTGGTCGAGCGCTATGAGGCCACAAAAACCTTGAAAGGGGGTGTTGTTGGGAGGGGGCCGGTCAAACCCCGGAGGTCTCCCATCCAGTCCCGACGACTGGTACCCGAGCAACCTGCTCGGGGTGTACCCCCTGTAGACCCGGCCTCGATAGTCTGCTGGCGGTGTCACGAGCCTGGCCATGTGAGGGCCGACTGTCCACAGGGGGGAGAACCCATGGAGACCAATTATGGGTACCGGGCTTCCATGTATGCCCGGAGACTGTGTGCGATCGGCACCCCCGAGACAATAGACAATCGTCATCTGTGCCAGGTGCAAGTCGGTGATAATCTTGCAGTGGCGCTGCTGGACTCAGGGAGCCTAGTAACCCTGGTAAGTGCTGCCCTGGTACAGCCCTCCCAGTATACGGGCCGGAAAGTTGGGGTGGTGTGCATACACGGAGACTTAAAGGACTATCCCACGGCTGTAATGTCTCTGTCCACGGCGGCCGGCACCTGGACTTGTGAAGTGGCGATTTCCTCAAAGCTACCCTATGAACTAATAATTGGGAGAGACTTCCCTGGTTTTCCGTCACTATGGCCTGAGGTGAAAGTGACTAATAGCCCTGAGACAGGGGTAACCCTAGTAGAGTGGCCTGGTTCCTGTGGGAGGCCAGAGCCCTGGGAGCCCGAGTCCGAAGGGCCGGCGGTAGGGGTGACCACTGCTCCAGCGGTAGAGGGGGAGACAACCCCACTAAGTGTAATGGTGGGAGACACGGAGGACTTGCCACCGGGACCTGAGTTGGCAGACCTCAATGTCTCCGGGGAAAATTTTGGGACCGCACAACACGGGACCAAACCCTAACCAGAGCCTGGGATAGTGTCATAATAATTGATGGTAAACCCCAGAAACCTGGGGCTGAATTAATGTTTCCGCGATTCATTGTCCTTCAGGATATGTTGTATCAGGTGAACCAAATCCGAGGTGAGCCTGTTGAACAGTTGGTGGTGCCCACAGCGTATCGCAGGCTTGTCATGGAGCTTGCCCACCAACATGTTCTTGGGAGACACCTGGGGTGGCAGAAAACCCAGGACCGCATACTGCAGCGGTTTTATTGGCCCAGTGTGTTCAAGGAGGTAGAGAATTATTGTAAGTCCTGTCCCACCTGTCAGATAAATAGCCCCCAGCCACATTTCCGTAGTCCTCTGGTACCGCTTCCAATTATTGAGGTCCCGTTTGAGCGAATCGCTATGGATCTAGTGGGCCTGTACCAAAGTCTGCCAGGGGCCACCAACACATTCTGGTAGTTCTCGACTATGCCACTCGATATCCGGAGGCGGTGCCTCTGCGACATACCTCAGCTAAACTCATTGCCAAAGAGTTAATGGAAATGTTTTCCCGTGTGGGCCTGCCAAAAGAGGTTCTGACGGACCAAGGGACCCCTTTTATGTCCAAAGTTATGAGGAACTGTGTAAATTGTTGCGTATAAAGCAATTGCGGACGTCCGTTTACCATCCACAAACGGACGGTCTTGTCGAGAGGTTTAACCAAACTTTAAAAATATGTTAAAAAGGGTGGTGTCTAGAGATGGGAAGGACTGGGACCTGCTTCTGCCCTATCTCATGTTCGCAGTGCGAGAGGTACCCCAGGCCTCTACTGGGTTCTCGCCCTTCGAACTGCTTTATGGCAGACACCCTCGGGGCCTGTTGGATATCGCCAAGGAAGCATGGGAACAACAGCCTGTCCCCCACAAAAGTGTCATTGAGTATGTCACCCAGATGCAGGAACGGATGGAAAAGGTGTTGCCGCTGGTCCGGGAGCATATGGAGGCGGCGCAACAAGCCCAGAGTAGGGTGTACAATCGTCAGGCTCGGGTACGGGGCTTCAAGCCGGGAGATCGGGTGTTGGTTCTGGTACCCACCCTTGACAGCAAGTTCCTAGCTAGGTGGCAGGGCCCCTATGAGGTGATCGAGAAAGTAGGGGAAGTAAATTACAAAGTACACCAGCCAGGGCGGCGCAAGCCGGAGCAGGTGTACCACGTGAATTTACTAAAGCCGTGGAAAGATAGGGACACGGCCGACGACCACAGCCCCCAGCCAGGGCTTCTAGGTGAAAAGGGTCCAGCCCCCCCGTTCGAGGCCTGTGAAGCCGTAACCACGGTAAGAATTGCAGACAGCCTGTCTTCCAAACAAGTTCAGGAAGTCAGGGAGTTCCTCAGTCGCAACACGGATGTGTTCTCGGACCTCCCTGGCCGCACGTCTCTCATCCGACATGACATCGTCACTGAGCCTCAGGCCAAGATCCGGTTAAAACCATACCGGGTACCCGAGGCTCGGCGACGAGCCATCGCGGAGGAAGTGAAATTAATGTTGAAGCTCGATGTCATTGAGGAGTCGAAAAGTGAGTGGGCCAGTCCCATAGTCCTAATACCCAAGCCGGATGGGACGTTGCGGTTCTGCAATGACTTTCGCAAGTTAAATGAAGTGTCCAAGTTTGTCGCGTATCCCATGCCCCGGGTAGACGAGCTTGTGGAGAATTTAGGACAAGCCCGTTATTTTTCTGTGCTGGACCTCACTAAAGGGTACTGGCAGGTACCCTTAACGGAGTCGGCTAAGGAAAAAACGCTTTGTTACCCCGCAGGGCCTGTATCACTACAAGGTGTTACCCTTTGGCCTGCATGGCGCTCCGCCACCTTTCAAGGTTAATGGACATAGTGCTGCGACCACATCGTCGGTGCGCCTCGGCCTATTTAGATGATGTGATCATCCACAGCACCGACTGGGAAAGCCATTTGCCCAAAGTGCAGGCGGTAGTGGATGCCCTGAGGAAAGCCGGTCTAACCGCCAATCCAAAGAAGTGTGCGATTGGATTGGAAGAGACCAAATACCTGGGATATGTCATTGGGCGGGGAGTCATCAAGCCTCAGGTAAATAAGGTAGAGGCAATACGGAATTGGCCCCGACCGGTCACCACCAGGCAGGTAAAGTCGTTCCTGGGGATTGTGGGGTATTACATGAGGTTTGTGCCCCACTTTGCTACTATCGCTTCGCCATTGACAGAGTTGTTAAAGGGGCGTAAGACAGGGATGGTCCGCTGGAATGAGCAGGCGGAAAAGGCTTTCTCCGCCTTGAAATCGGCCCTGTGTGGGTCCCCGGTTTTGGTGACACCCGATTTCAGGAGAGAATTCATAGTCCAGACCGACGCCTCTGAGGTTGGCCTTGGTGCGGTACTATCGCAGGAAGTCAACGGGGAGGAGCATCCCGTTGTATTCCTCAGCCGCAAGCTCACCCCAGCCGAGACTAGGTACAGCATAGTCGAGAGAGAGTGCCTGGCCATCAAGTGGGCACTCGAGGCCCTCCGTTATTACCTGTTGGGCAGAAGCTTTCGCCTGGTGACCGACCACTCCCCACTCAAGTGGATGTCCCAAGCCAAAGAGAGGAATGCCCGGGTCACCAGGTGGTTTTTAAATTCACGGTGGAACACAGAGCGGGCCGGTTGTTAAAAAACGCAGACGCGCTCTCCCGGGTACACTGTTTGTCGTGTGTCCACCCCCTCAGGGTTGAACAAAGGGGGGGGGGGTATGTGGTAAGGTGCAGGGTGCTGTCCTAGATGGCAGGTACGTGTCACCGAGGTTCATAGCCTCGGTAAGGTAAAAGCCGTTTGTTGGTGTCAGTAGCAGGTAGTGCTACTGACATTTGCTAGATAGCATGGCTGCAAAGCCGATCCGGGCCGGCTCTTACCGGGAGCAGCTAAAGTGTAGGGTGGGTGGCTGCTCCCCACGACCCAGTCCTGATTTTGGGCTGGGTTTAAAAACTCAGCCAGCACTAGCAGCTGGGAGAGTGATTGTCTTGGAAGCTGCTGCTAGTCCTGTGGAGCTCTCTGGGCTGGAAGGACGTGCCCAGCAAGGAGGCGTGCAGCCGTCCTGGAACCCTGAAGGAGGATTGTCCTGCGGCTGGGCTGACAGCCAGGTGCGAACCCGCACATCAAACCTGCCAGGTGAATGGAACCTGTGTTTGGACTTTTTGTTTTCCCCTTCATTTGCTGATGTGTGTGACTTAACACCAAGTGACTTTCTTCTGTTATTTTGATGCAAGTGTGAATAAAACACTGTTTTCTGCACCTTCTGGACTCCCTGTTGCCTCTATACTGCACCCGCACCGCTGTCTACCAGAGCGACTCCCCACACAGGGTATGACGACACAGTAACACTCACACAAAGGAAGAGTGTAGCCCTATAGCCCTAAACTTCCCAGAGCCACTATCCCTGTCTACTTGCACGATCACCCTGCGCGGTAACCCCACAACTGGTCGACGGTCCCTATATTAAGTAAGTGGGGGAGTGACTCACAACAGGAAACAAACAGACAAAATGAGAGTAGTCGTACAATACCAGGGTCAAAAGTCAATCTGACAGCGAAATGCCAAGAAAGCCAGACACAACAGAATTTAAAAACTAGGAGAGCAATACAAGATCTAATCACCAGAAGCCAGAAAACAGTCACAATACCAGATCCAGAAGTCCACAGCCAAAGTAAACGCAATACCACAAGGGAACAGAAATTCACAAGCATCTGTACTCTGCAGATGCTGGCTTTTATACTGAGAAGAGGCAGCTCAGGAGCTGCTACGCGTGCGCCCTGACACCAAGGACCCCAGCACACACTCGCATTGGCCCAGGGCTCTGAGGGCCAGACCACACTCCTGGTTTCCGTTCCCCTGGCCACTGGATGCTGCTGCCGCATGGAGGCAGAAGCAACCGGGGGACGTGTGACAAAGAGGATGTGGACAGGGTCTCCCGGCTGCACATTGTGAATGGGGAATCATGGTACAGGTATTGTATACACACTCCTATACCTTATACTGTTCCCCCTATTTATACGCTGTACTGTGCCCCCTTATACCCTTTACTATGCCCCTTGTCATACACTGTACTATGCCCCTTTATACCCTATAGTGTGACCAAGTCATTCAATGTACAGTGCCCTCTTATAACCTTTACTGTGCCCCTAGTTATTTACTGTACAGTGCCCTCTTATAGCCTATACTGTGCCCCTCGTTATACACTGTACTGTACCCCCTTATAGTATGTTATCCAGTCACAGTTTATTAGGGTTTATTGGTGTTATTCAATCACTGTATGGTGGTGTTATCCAGTCACTCTATGGTGGTGTTATGCAATCATGGTATGGCGGTGTTATACATTCACTGGTATTCTCCAATCACTTTACAATGTTTGTTATCCAATCAAGTTATTATTCAGTATGATGGTATTATGTCATCTCTGTATGTTGGTATATATATATACTCATATACTCATTGTTCTATCCCTCTACCAGATTCCTCCATACCATACATCCTATTTTATCCATTGTATCCCTGCATCCTACCCCTAGCGATATTCGTGGTCTTATGATTCCATCCCGTGTTTTGCCTCATGCAGCCTCTTTTTGGCAGATTATTCATTAGCTTTTGTGCCTATCACAATTGTTTTCCACTTTACATTATATCATTATATGTTTACTTTTTCGTAGTCCTTATGTCAGCCTCTGTATACATACATTCATCAGTTGTACACTACACACACATATGTGACTTGACAAAGGTCACTCTGAAACGTTGTCACTTGCTATAACTGAAGTTACTTTTTACCAACTGGAGTGAAAAAATTGCCAACAAAAACCTGATTCATTGTTTATTTGGTAAACTGAAAAATAAAGACTATTGCATTCTTTCGTATTTAGAGGGCAGCATGGTGGCTCAGGGGTTAGCACTGGTGCCATGCAGCGGTGGGGTCCTAGGTTTGAATCCTACCGATGTTGAGAGCTTGATAGGATCTACAGACAAGAATGGCAGAAAATTCCCTAATCCAGGTGTGCAAACTTTGCGGCATCACACCCAAAACTAGAGGTTGTAATTACTGCCAAATGTGGTTGAACTAAGCACTGAGTAAAAGGTCTGAATACTTATGTCAATGTAATATTTATTTTTTCCTTTTCAATAAATAAGCAAAGATTTTAAACATTCTGTTATCATTTTCACAGAGTGATAGGAAAAAACTTTAATTTTATATGTTAGCACAAGGCCTCAACGCCAAAAATTGTGAAAAAGTGAGAGAGTCTGAAGTAGAGTTGAGCAAACTTCTTGAATTTTAATTTTTTAATTTAATTTTAATTTGGCAAATTTCTTAATAAGTTTAGTTCGGTTCCTAACGATTCTATACAAATCAAAGTTGCTCCAATTGCCTTGAAAATTGGTATATAACACCTTTTTGTTAATTTATTTATGAATGTTTGCTCTTTCTTTCTCTGCCACTTTTTAAGCTCTTGAACTCAATGACAGCAATAGCAAATAATGTCAGTGACACTAACATAAAAAGCTATGGATACGGTTGACAGTGTTAACACACAGCATATATAAAAACACACTGCACCGTTGCATGTGTTATGATTTTTTATATTAGAAAACTTCCAAAAATTGTCCCTTATTAGGAAGGTGGTATTTAACCACTACCCGACCGCCTAACGCAGGGATGCGTCCTGCGGGCGGCCGTCTTATTCCTCATTGGCGCGCTGGTGCCTCATCTCGCGAGAGGCAAGATTTCCTGTGAACAGGCACGCGCGCTCACAGGATCGCGTCCGGAGGAACTTTTACTACAGCCTGCCAGCGCTGATCATGTGCTGGCAGGCTGTAGATGTCAGAAAAAAATCGCATATCAGACGCTGTTGTGTAAACAGCGTCTGATATGCCTGCTGCCTGCTCTTCTGGTGGTCCCTTTTGCTTGGGACCACCAGAGGACACAGGCAGCTCAAGTAAGTGCACCAATCACCCGCCCCCCCCGGTCACTGATTAACCCCTGATTAACCCCTGATCACCCCCCTGATCACCGCCTGTCATCCCCCCTGTCACTAATCACCCCCCTGTAAGGCTCATTCAGACGTTCGTATGTGTTTTGCGGATCCACGGATACGGACACCGACAATATGATCTCCACATTTTGCGGATACGCACATTGCCAGAACTATGTAGAAAATGGACAAGAAAAGGACATGCTTTATCTTTTGCAGAGCTGCGGCCTGATGTTTCGGGGCCGAAAAAAAAAGCCAATTTCCGCTAGCTTGTGCCCAAAAAAAAATCTTCTATGAACTCGCCATGCCCCTCACGGAATACCTTGGGGTGTCTTCTTTCCAAAATGGGGTCACTTGTGGGGTATTTATGCTGCCCTGGCATTTTAGGGGCCCCTAAAGCGTGAGAAGAAGTCTGGAATCCAGATGCGTAAAAATGCCCTCCTAAAAGGTACTTGTTGGACTTTCAGCCCCTTTGCGCTTCTTGGCTGCAAAAAAAGTGTCACACATGTGGTATCGCCGTACTCAGGAGAAGTAGGGCAATGTGTTTCAGGGTGTATTTTTACATATACACCATACACTTTTATACACTTTTTTACATACAATTTTATACAAAGTTGACAATTTACAGAGATATTTCTCTCACCCAGCATGGGTATATGTAAACATACACCCCAAAACACATTGCCCTACTTCTTCTGAGTACGGCGATACCACATGTGTGCCACTTTTTTGCAGCCTAGGGGCGTAAAAGGGGGTAACGTCCAGCGAGTATCTTTAGGTTTTACAGGGTTGCTCAGAATTTAGCCCCGCCCAAAATGCCAGAACAGTAAACACACCCCACAAATCACCCCATTTCGGAAAGTAGACACCCCAAGGCATTCACTGAGGGGCATAGTGAGTCCGTGGGAGATTTAATTTTTTTTTGCCAGAAGTTAGCAGAAATGGAAACTTTATTATTTATTTATTTTTCTCAGAAAGTGTAATTTTCCGCTAACTTGTGAAAATAAATGAAATCATACATGAACTCACCATGCCCCTCTGCGAATACTTTGGGGTGTCTTCTTTCTAAAATGGTTTCATTTGGGGGGTATTTATACTATCCTGGCATTCTAGCACCTGAAGAAACATGACAGGTGCTCAGAAAGTCAGAGCTGCTGCAAAATGCCGAAATTTCATGTATGTTATAATTGAAAAATCCAATAAAAATCATTCTAAATGCACCATAGTTTGTAAACGCTATAACTTTTACCCAAACCAATAAATATACACTTATTGCATTTTTTTTTATCAAAGACATGTAGAACAATAAATTTAGAGAAATATTTATATAGAAATGTAGTTTTAAAAAAAAAAATTGCAACAGAAAGCGAAAAATGTCATTTTTTTGCAAAATTTTCTGTCATTTTATATTAATATCAAAAAAAGTTAAAATGTCAGCAACAATGAAATACTACCAAATGAAAGCTCTATTAGTGAGAGGAAAAGGAGGTAAAATTCATTTGGGTGGTAAGTTGGATGACCGAGCAATAAACCGTGAAAGTAGTGTAGTGCAGAATTGTAAAAAGTGGTCTGGTCATTAAGGGTGTTTAAGCTAGGGGGGCTGAAGTGGTTAAAAAAACACAGTGTTATGTGAAAAAAATGTCTTGTTGAGATGAAACATCCAAAATACACACATATTGTCAAAAAAAAGAGTGGCTTGTTCTGCACAAGCATCCAAAAATTATGCATTAATGGGGCAGAATGCCTGACCCTATTTATCCACGCACAAGGGATGTTGAGTCGACGACGGAACTCTAGGACGGAAAGAAACAACGCTAGTGTGAAAGAGCACTAAGATGGGGATGCTGCGCCACAGACCCAGGGTCACCAGTCCTATGATCAAGGAGTCTGCCAGACTAATGAGTCACAGACCCTTGGCCTTCAGCCTTTGGCCAGGGTACCAGCCTTCTAAAAGAAAGAGAGAGAGGGAAAGCTAGCTCAGGCCTCTCCTCAGTATAAACACTTCTTCTGCCTGGGAGAAGAGTGGAGAAACCAGCCCAGTGCCTTGTCTGTACTGATTTGCACTAGTTTCACCAGTAAAGAAGTACTGGTTTATTGCAGACCCTGAATCTCTGGACTTATTTCCCATTGGGGTGCACAACGCCTTACCATTCCTTTCGGAGAGCAGCAACACATGATGACACCTCAAGAGTGCTGGGGGATCCAGCATAGTGTTGGGGCCACTACAAACCAGGCCACTGCACTGGTGGCAGCAACAGCCATATGGTACTTAATATGTTGGTAGGGAGGCTGACAGCAGCAGTGGCATGATGGTTGCAGAAGAAGCAGCTATACAGTGCAGAATATAATAGTAGGCAGGTAGACAGCAGCAGTGGCATGATGGGACACTGTCAGCAAAGGCAGATCAATTCATTGGCTTCAGCCAGTGGAGTGTGAAAATTCTCACAAGACAAAATAGAGAGAGCATACTAGGCAAGTCCATCCTATTGTTCTAAGTCCATGGTGTCAGGGAGCGTGGTATAAGCCAGAGAAAGGACAGAGTTCAGGCAGGACTGAACTGGGGTATGTTTATGCATCAGCCTGGTGCAGCAAATTAAAGAATAGCTTCATTATGTTGATGATACTGAACAGGCTGCTACAGCTTCTGCTGCTTGTGGAAGCAGAGACAGAGGTGGTGGGTAACTCAGCAGGGGGTGGAGAGGAGCCTCAGACACATGGGTGGCAAGTGTCTGCTTGCCAAATGCTGTGGCAAGCTCTGTACACTGTGTTTCCTGGAAATAAAGCAATTTAGCCTCCCTTTCAGCAACATTCCCCTAATTTGCTTTAATACCAAGGGTCTAAAAGCATGGCTATCCAGTAACCATCACATTGCTTCATGTAAATGATACACCTGTCATTATGTAAGCAAGCAGGCATATGGATTGCCATCCTGGCCGACCTACCCAAGCAATTAGATCTTGTAGGCTCTGTCCCCCACAAAAGTGATTGGTCATCGTGGCAGCTGTGGTCGCCATTATCATCAACTTCCTGCTCCTTCACCATTGACTCCTCCTCCAGTGGAAGCTCCTCATCCTCACCCTCTACGACAACCTCCATGGGACTTTCTCCTTGTGGGTTCCAAACAGCTATAGGGCAACCTGCAAGATATGTTACAAGACTAAATTTATCACTGGCATCATGCAGGGAGCATGTGTTATTTCCCCCAATTGCAGCACGGCTACAATGTTCCTGCCATTGACACTAACCGCTTTGCCCAGTTGGAGTTAGTGAGGCGACAGCAAGCAGGAAGTTTGCTGCTTGATGCACTTTAGCAAGTGATCGGCAATGCGTCTACTCTCACCCAGGCTCATCATCTCTAACACAGCAAAGCAATTTCTCACTTTACACATATGATAGGAACAGGGCTGCCATCAGAAATTTTGGGGCCCCTTACACAGCTCAATACCTGGGCCCCCCCAACCCCCCCCCCCTCCAGGGCGGGACTACGGCGCCACGCGGCAGTGCACGGCAGTGCATGTTGTAGTTTTAGTCCGGTGTCCTCTTTCTGTGCCCTGCTGCGCTGCGCCATAACACATCCACCATTATAGTCAATGAGGACGGAGCGGCAGTCCGGGGGCACAGCGAAATAGCAGGGGAGATCGGGAGGAGGGGCAAGCAAGTACCATATTTTTCTCCCCATAAGACGCACCAGACCATAAACGCACCCACCTAGGTTTTAGAGGGGGACATTAAGAAAATAATATTTTTCATTATACCTCTGGTCAGACCCCTTATGTTAATCAGACCTCAGCGAACAGCCCAAAATAAGACCTCAACAAGACCTCAGATCAGACCCCAATATGAATGACCCCCAATCAGACCTCAGATAAGAGCCCCATGCTTCCCATCTGCCCCCAGTGCCTCTCTATCAGCCCCCCAGTGCCTCTCCATCAGCCCCCCAGTGCCTCTCCATCAGCCCCCCCAGTGCCTCTCCATCAGCCCCCCCAGTGCCTCTCCATCAGCCCCCCAGTGCCTCTCCATCAGCCCCCCAGTGCTTCTCCATCAGCCCCCCAGTGCCTCTCCATCAGCCCCCCAGTGCCTCTCCATCAGCCCCCCAGTGCCTCTCTATCAGCTCCCAGTGCCTCTCCATCAGCACCCAGTGCCTCTCCATCAGCCCCCAGTTCCTCTCCATCAGCCCCCAGTTCCTCTCCATCAGCCCCCAGTGCCTCTCCATCAGCCCCCAGTGCCTCTCCATCAGCCCCCTGTGCCTCTCTATCAGCCCCCCAGTGCCTCTCCATCAGCCCCCAGTTCCTCTCCATTAGCCCCCCAGTGCCTTTCTATCAGCCCCAGTGCCTTTTCATCAGCCCCAGTGCCTCTCACCAGCCGGGTTTTGAGTCTTGACATGGGCACGCATCTCTGTCTCCATCCAGCCAGGCTGGAGCGCTGGCCAATTGCAGCGCTAAGCTCATAGCCTGGGACCTCCCAGGCTGTGAACTGAGCGCTGCGATTGGCTAGCGCAGTGCTTCAGCCTGGCAGATGGAACGCACGGCCCAGGGCATGAGAATAAGTCTCCTCCGATATGCGCCGCACGCCCAGGGCTTCAGACAAAAAAAATGACCTGGGAGCCGTTGGCTCCTAAACTGAAAAATTTAGCCAAATAAAAATTTTAGTCGCCAAATTTAAATACATACATAATTATAATATGTAAAAGTATCGCCAAATTTACACGTCCGTCAGTGATTTCCATCAGTGATTGTGAACGAAAGCCAAAAGTGAATGCTACACACAGGGGCGTACATAGAAATCACTGGGCCCCATAGCAAAAATCTGAATTGGGCCCCCTTAACCCCGCCTACTACCCACCATGGCTCCTCCCCTGCCACACCCCCATGCTGGTTGGTGGAATACAGCGCCTGCTCTGTATTCGGCGCAGGCGCGGTGAGCTGAGGACAGCAGGCACCAGCGTCCTCAACTCACCGCGCCTGCGCCGAATACAGAGCGGCGCGCAGGCGCAGGATTTAGCAGGGAGACAGTGCCGGAGGCAGCAGGGATCGCTGCCCGGCACTGTCAATCAAGGAAAGAAGGGCGTGGCAGCAGGTTGGCGCACGGAGCCTCTAGGAGCAGGGCAACGCCCCCTGCTCCTAGAGGCTAATTTACATATTATAAAAATACGTTTTTAGCATAAATATAACTCGGATTTACATAAAAACACATTATCAAGCTGCTCTGACATTAGCACATAGCTAATGTCAGACAGCTTATAATGTGTAAACCTGATGACAGAAACCCTTTAATATCCAACCCCTACTGCCCTCCAAAATGCCAGGGGGGTGTTAGGAAGGAGAAGGTGTAGGAGGAAAGCACACTGTCCTCTATGAGCCCCCAACCCCTAATACCCCCCAAAATTCTCAGGACAGTGTGCTTTCTTCCTACTTCTCCCCCATGGGCATTTTGGGGGGCAGATTGAAGCATGTCCCACACTGTCCCCCTCCCTACCCCTCCTTACCCCTCCTCTCTCTTGCTGCCTGGCCAAATTCCACCCTCACCTGAGTGTCAGACTGTCAGTAACACGGCAGCATTCAGGAAGTTCAGGCCAGGGACAGGGTGCTTCTTCTGCAGGTGCAGAAGAAGAGCCGGCTGCAGATAGAAAAGTGCCCGGCCGGGGCCCGCCGCGTGTCATGGGTGGGCGGGGCCCAAAAATATGGGTGGGGCCAAAAATGTGGGCGGGGCCTTCTGTGCGCTCCGGGCCCCCCAGTGCTGCGGGCCCCATAGCAGTGGCGTGGTCTGCCTCTATGGGCGGTACGCCACTGGCTACACAGACAAAAGGTATAAGGGAAAGATCTGCTCCTGTTCTGTGGTTAGAGGCACTCCTGGTTTTGGCTCAAAATCACTGATGGAAATCACTAATCAAACACTGACTGTGTGAATGAGGCATCAGTGTTCGGTCAGTGGAGGATCCAATTCTGGTTTCGGCTCACAATCACTGATGGAAATCACTGACCAAACACTGATGTGTTAATGAGGGCTGTGTGAATAAGGCATTACTGTGTGCTGTGTTCCAGGCACCCGACTGCAATGACAAGGTTTAGTGTCATCGCCGTTCCCCATCATTGCAGTTGGGTGTCTGCCGCAGTCCGCTCCATCCATTGTCTCCGCACCGCATAGTGAGTGGGGCCCAGCACTGCCTGCACGGCTTATCATAAGCGGGGCCATGCCGGCAGCGGGACATTGGGAAAGCCCAGTGACAGCTCCTATTGATCCTTTCTATACGGGCCTTTTTTCTCTCTCTGTGCAGGAAACACTGACAACTGTTGTGGTCCACATTTTTTGCAGCCCAGTTGAAATTAATGGATCCGCAAATACATTCGGCAAAATTGCGGAACGGACTCAGAATTAGTCCTCTTGCACATAAATGTTTTGGTTCTGTTCCACAATTTGTGGTCCCCAATGCATGGTACGTCGGTGCAGCAGCCAGGATGGATCCAGACGCATTCAACTTGAATGGGTCCATGATCCATCTGTTCCGCAAAAAAATAGAACATGTTCTATATTTTTGCGGAACAGAGGCACGGACAGAAACTCCATGGAAGCGCTCCGTAGTGGTTATGTGGAGTTCCGATTTGTGCTTCCATTCCGCATCTCCGTAATTGCGGACCCATTCAAGTGAATGGGTTCACATCCCTGATGCAGAGTGCACACAGGCTGCTGCCAGTGTATTACGGAAGCGCTGTTTGCGGGCCACAATACAGGCACGGGCAACACACATTCGTGCGCAAGAGGCCTTAGTCGTGTGATTAGACCCTAAAGGTGGGTCATCAGTGACACTTGGTGGTGACAGAAGCGCTGAGTCACAGTAGCTACTGACACCACCTACTAAGGACAGGCTCTAAGGATTTAGAATGGACGAGTATGACTTCTCCATTCTAAGGCCTCTTTCACACTTGCGTTGTGAGGATTCGGCGTGCACTTCCGTCGCCGGAAATGCCCGCCGGATCCCTCACAACGCAAGACAACTGAAAGCATTTGAAGACTGATCAGTGTTACTATGGCAGCCAGGACGCTACTAAAGTCCTGGTTGCCATTGTAAGTAGTGGGGAGCCAGGGGAGCAGATACTTACCGTCCGTGTGCAGCATACGGGTGTTAATACCCGACACTGCAAAGGTTTATTATGTGTATGTACCTTTAATTTATTTCCTTGTACAGGCCTGCAGGGGTAGTGTCTACTACAGCCACTAGAGGGAGATAGTACGCCCCACTATATATAGGTAGGCCCAGGCAGAGTAGAGGTAGTTCAGTGCAGACAGTGAGTCTGTGAAGTGTGTGCAGACAGAGTAGTCTGTGTGGGTCTCCTGCAATGTCCTCAGCAGGTAGCAAGGAAAATCCTCCAAGTGTAAAGAACCAAGGATAGAAGCCGTCTAAGAGGTATTTGGGCCTTGGATGATAAAGTAACCAGGAGTAGACAGGTCAGAAGAATTGAAGTCACCTGTATCTACATAGAACCTGAGGAAATAGTGGAGAGTCAAATCCCTGTGCAGTATTAGACCTGCTTGATCTAAGAGGAGTTGCAATCTATATTCATCTGTGATCTATTCATCTGAAACTACTCTGCACTGCTATGTAATAAGGAACTGCGCTTCCATCCATTGATGTGCATGATTACCATCAAAGACTAGTAAAGTTCAAGTTCTGTTTTATCATAACGCGGTTCCTCATTTATTCCTACTATCAGCAAACGGTGTGCCACCGTTAATTGGCACTGGCGTCACGAACTCTATCTACAACTACCTGCCAGAGAGTCAGCCTGTCTCAGGTTAGTGGTCACCATTGCACTACCACACCCAAGAACACTATTAACCCTAACTTGAGTACGCTGCACGTGCGGCTCCCGGGGCGCTCCACAATGATGTCAGAGCGCCCCACGCGCATGGATCACGTGATCCATGCTCATGGGGCGCTCTGACGTCATTGTGGAGCGCCCCGGGACTCGGGAGCCGCACGGACGGTAAGTATACTGCTCCTCTGCCTCCCCACTACACTTTACCATGGCAGCCGGGACTTTAGCGATGCGCCGAAACGACATTTAGCTTAATGCCGGATCCGGATTAATGCACTTCAATGGGCATTAATTCCGGATCCGGCGTTACGGCATGTCTTCTGGATTTTTGGATGCAGACAAATCCGCAGCATGCTACGGTTCTGTCAACGTCCAAAAAACGTTCACATACTGAACTGAAGACATCCTGATGCATCCTGAACAGATTTCTCTCCATTCAGAATGCATTAGGATAATCCGGATCAGTATCTTTCTGTCCTAGAGCCCCGAGGACGGAATTCTAGGACAGAAAGCAAAAGTGTGAAAGAGCCCTAAATGATACAGCGTGTCCTAATTATAAGTAAATGGGACATCATGGTGGTGCTGGGCTGGCTGAGACTCACTACTTGGCAAATTGAAGAAGCTCAGTCACTGTGACATGTCTGAGCCTGAAGGGGTTAAACTTTAAACAACTGGAGAAAAAAAAAAAAAAAAGCACCTTACTAGTTTGAAGACCAATTCTGCAGGAGGGAGGG